>LTAE01000065.1:32766-95665 GCA_001647135.1 Pontederia paniculata | reverse complement strand
GTGGAGCAGGATACATTATTCGAGATGCTAATTCGGTCTTTTGTGGTGCAGGTGCACTTCAGTCCGTTTTTGAATCAGCCCTGGAGAGTGAAGCACGGGGAATTTATGCCGGGATGCAGGAATGCAAACGTCGGGGTTTCTCAAACATCATCGTGGAGTCAGATTGTGATGTCCTCATTCGGATTTTGAATAAGAAGGCTAACCGTCCTTGGCGCATGAGAAATCTGCTTGATGAAATCTGCAATCTCCTTCCTTATTTTGCATCATGTACTTTTGTCTATATTTCAAGGTCTGCTAATAGAGCAGCTGACTTTTGTGCTCGTTTTGGTCGACACTCGACGAGCGACACTTTTTGGGAGGCTGCCCCTCCTCCGGGGATCCTCGAGATTTTGTATTCGGACACTAGCACCACTGTTATTGATAATGATTTGAATCTTAATTTAGTGATAAATTTATATATGATTCATCGTGCACCACAATCGATCGAATAATTAAAGCAACAAAGTCGTCGCTCGAGAATGTAGCCCAATTAAAAATAAATTTCGTTAAATCCTTATGTCTTCTTTGTGTGATTTCTCTCTCGTATCTATTTTTTATAACTTTTTTTTACAAAAACAAATAAATATAAACTAGTGAAATTAGATGTCTTTTGCATGCTATGTCTGTTCAAGAGATTAAATATAGGATTCTGTTTGGTATAAACATATATTGATATTTTTATATTTAAAATTTTGCCTTAGATTTAATAGGAAAAACTTTTATAGACTTTATAGCGTTTCCCACATATATGATGTTCGAAATAGAAAAAAAAAGATGGTAAAAATCGAGTTTAACCGTGTTAATTTACAAATGAAATTAAAGGACATTTTTTATAACTGTGATGTTTAATTCTTCATTTATTTGAATTTTAAATTGCTAATCTCGACGTTCTCAATTTGTTAACGGATTTGAATACAATAAAGTACGAAGACATTAATAATCTTAAGTAAGAGCTATCGAGTTATTACAGTTGGAAAAACCAAATAATCCGTAAAAATAATTTATGAGGTATAGGGATTGGGTCAGATGCTCCAGTAACGGGTTTGAGGTTTGCCATTGAGCCTCCTACTCTTGATTTGATAAAAATAAATTCATAAAGAAATGAGTTCTTAGGAAAACAATTTTTTTTAAATAATGTATTTCCATACGTTTGTTACATAATTATTAAATATTAAAAAAGTGATCTTTGAAACATAAATCAAGAAAAATTATGAGAGAAAAATAATTTATCATTTGAAAAAGTATAGTTCATTTTTTTAAAAAAATAATTTTTTTTCCTGATATACAGAAAAGTATCAATTTTATCAATCTTTTTGTGTTACAGAATAGCGGAAACTGAGAAAATAATTTTCTAAAAAAAATCTCATTAAAATAAATAGAATGACTTCGTACTCAACGTTGTTTATTTTGCTTTTTTTCCTTTCTAATAATAAATTGTATTCAGTTTTTCTTTTATTTCTTCGCACCAGGAAATTATTAACTCAAAGTAATCACTAATCAGACCACTACAAGAAATTTAATATTTTCCGATGGAATTACTGACGGAAAATATAAGAAAAATCTGTTAGAAATCTCTTTTTTGACGGAATTTTTGACTGAAAAAATGTTAGAAAAAAACTCGTTAGAAAAATATTTCTGACGGATTTTGAGTTCGTCAGAAATTCTGAAGATATGACTCGTCAAAATTTCTGACGGGCTCAAAACTCGTCAGAAATTCTGAGGGCAAAAGACCCTGAGAAATTCTGAGGGGAGATATTTCCTTCAGAAAAATTTAAAAAAAATAAAAAAAATAGAAATTTATTAAACAGATTAATATTAATTAAAATATACTACATATCATTTCAAATATTTAAAATAATATATATTCTGTAAAAATATATATTATTATCATTAAAAGTAATTATATTATGCAAAAGTAAAATTCTCATTTTACATATATTCAAAATATTACACTAATTAAAAGTAATTACATTGTGCAAGAGTAAAATTTTAATTTCGAAAATATTAAAAACTATTACAAATAATTGCAGAATATTAAAAAAGATTACAGATAATTACAAGAAAATTACATAATACTACAAAAAGATTACACAAAATTATAGAATATTAGAAAAAAAATTACATTTAATTACAAAAAGTTTATAAGAAAATTACAAAAAGATCAAATAATTACAAGTAATTAAAAAAATTATAGATAATTAAAAAAATGTCCGCCCGGTCAGATCTGGCCACCTCGAAATTTCTGACGGGTTTTTGTCACCGTCAGAAATTCTGACAGATCTTTTTCCCTCAGAAATTTCTGAGGGAAATGGTGACTCGTCAGAACTTTGAGGGACATTTTTTTCGTCAGAAATACTTGTCTGTATTTTTGAGATATTTTTTTCCGATAGAAATTTTTGTAGGTAATTTAGCTCTTTCTTGTAGTGGATGTTTTATACAACAAGTATACCAAATGATCGCTACCAAAAAACAGTGTCAAATATAATTGATCTACTATGATTTGACAAAAAAAATCAGTGAACCTATTGAACTTTCGTAATATATATGCTTTAATTTTCTTTTTATTTCACTCAACTTTAGAAGCAACAAAAAAATATAAATTTTATGGTAATTTCCAAGTGCAAAAAAACCATAGGCATTTGCAAACTACCAAAGACCAAAATTATTTTAAGACAACAAATTATAAGGTCGTTCTACCTAATAATGAAAATATATTTAAAAATATAAAAAATAAATTAAACACGTACTCAACCCTTGAGGTACACTAATAAATTATCGTTGTACTATAAGACAAAATAGATTAGTACAAATTAAATATAGCAAAAAAAAAGAGAAAATATTGTACATGTAAATCAATTATTATTTTTATGAATAAAAATGTATTATTAAGATAGTTATATTATGATATGAGATCAAATAAATTCCTAAGAAATATCCCACTTGTTTCTCAATAAGAGATGAAAAACACACTCAATATCATTTGATGGAATAATTGTCTTAAACTTCTTATTGTATGAAGAACACGATCTAAATTAATATCATATAAAATTCTACTTATAAGATATTCATATCAAGATCATGATGATAAAATTGTAAAAAAATATTGTTCATAAAGTTGCCAAAGAACAATGATGGAGTCAGAAGTTTTATCGAGGGAGATGCACAATTGCTTATACAATTATTTGATTATTTTGAACATTAATTTATATTTTCAATTATAATTTTTAATATTTTGTTGGAATAGTTTAATGTAATTAAAGATATTTACATCAATTTAACTTTTTATTTTGAACATTAATTTGTATTTTCAATTATAATTTTTAATGTTTTGTTGGAATAGCTTAAATGTAATTTAAGATATTTACATCAATTTCATTTTTTTTATTTTAAACATTTAGAAATAGAAAGAGAAAAAAGTGTGAACATTTAAAAACATGGATACAATATTATAACACTAATTCATAATTGAATACAATAATAATGAAATAAAAAAATGATAATATTTAGATATTTTTTCATAAAAAATACATAATTTTATGTGTGTGATATAATAATAAGTAGATTTATATGATATAGTCATAGACTAATAAGTAAAAAAATATAATGTAGTATACATAAATAATATTATTAATGAATGAATAAATATTAATATAATATAAGTAAATTATATTTTATGAAGGAGTATATTAGATAACATATGAATAAAAGTAAAGAATAAATAGTAAGAAAATAAAAATAAAAAAGATAAATTAAGTAAAGGGGAAAGAAAAAAAATGAAAAAAATAGAGAGACCACATGATTTGATCCAGGAACCTCTTTGCAATAACTTTACCTCTAACCATCTACACAAGCTACCGATTTTGATATTAGATAATATAAGAATATTAGTTAAAGAAGTACATGAGTGCCAGTGCACCCCGTTGCAATCCTTTGACTCCGTCTCTGCCAAAGAACCATATGTGATAGTACCATAGAAAAATTATATTCTTTCGCAATAACTACTACTAATATTTGACTTATCTTAAACTTAAAATTTTGACAACAATTGACAATTGGCACTTCAAATTCTAAAGTTTGTTAGACGAGGGATGAAACGAAATATTAAGTTGTATGAATTTACTTACATTTAAATAAAAAAAATAAAACTCGACACCTTTATAAAATTCGTGTTAGTGCATTGTACAGCATGATAAAAGAGATTTTAACTGTTCCGCTTTGGAACTAGTGGACTTGTAGATGTGCACCAAATTCTTGGGTTAAATATTGGGCTTAATGAGGCCTAACTCCGTTGTTCCCTTCTATTTCCTTTTTCTTTTTAATGTTGGTGAGGAGAATACGTTACCCCGACCTTTTGTTCACCTTTTGGCTAGTTCCATTTTATTGCCTTTGGAACTATAAATGCAAGTGCAGGAGTATTTGGGAACAGGGCATTTGTGCTTGAGACAATGTCCCAAAATTAGGAGACGTTATTGGCTAATCCTCTAGGGACCTCCCTTACATTGGACCTATCTTTATTATTTCCTTCTGTACAAGAGTTCAATAAAGACATATAACCTGAAAAAGTTGCAAGATCCCCATTGTAATGAACAAATAAGAGATCATATATCAAGTGCAGAAATTTTCACCAGAATGCACTGCAAAAATAAGTTTGAGGCTTTCAGCTTTTTGGAAACCACTTAATGCAATTACAAACTTTGAAACTGAATTCTAATAAGTGATGGTTCACTTCTAAGTGAATCAACCAACTATTGATGATACAAATGGATTTCCAATTGAATTAGCCATGATAATAACTTTTGACGAAAATTAGAGGTCACTGGCTGAGCACTTTTTTTTTATAATAACATTTGTATTATGACATACTGAGTATAAACTATTATTAGAAATCATTTATAACACAACTAAAAAAAATGTTAGTAGTGAGATCTTGAGCAAGGATCCAAATAAAATGTACCAAAAAAATAAAAAAAATGTAGACGACCTATGACCTTAAAAGCAACCAATATAATTTTCCTGAGTGATAAACCAATATGATATTTCTCTAAGAGAATACCACACATCAAAATCCAAAATTTCATACATCATAACAATTTTACGTGGCGGCTAACTTTTCTCGAGCAAAAAAGAAAGTTCCTTAAACGAGATCCACTCGAATACATGTGTAATGACTGACGAACTTTATTGCAGTTTCAAATGGCATTAAATACGCATTGTTACGTCACATCTTGATTTATCACCATTAGCAACTGGAAATATTTGGAATTATTGATGATAAAAAATTATCGTTCAAATATACTTAAGAAATCCTCTCTACGAGGAAAATGACTATTCCCCTGTTTTACCTTCAAACTGAAGACCACTGAGATAGTTGGACTATTCTACCTTATTATGAAGCCACATTAGGTTCTTTCCTGCTAAGGAACCGTCATACACACACTTTACATTTATTAAATATAAAGCTATTTTTTGCACATCTGGTGCATTCATTCATGTTGATCAAATGCGTGCGTATAAATAAATATTATATACATGATTATTATAGTAAAATAAGTCATATTCATCTTGCTTCATATCATATGAAAATATTAATCATATGTTTAGACAAACATCGAATAAAATAAATTAAACTCATTTAGAGTGAAATAAAACTATGACATATCTTATTATGACAAGGATATAAACATATATATATATATATATATATATATATATAAACGAAAAGAATATAATTTAACTGATAAAAAGACTAATAGAGTAAAATATACAAAGTTAGAAGATTAATAGTGCAAAAAAAAATGGAGAATAAAAAGAATATTAAGATCGAAGTTATAATACTGTACGTGAAACTTATCAATTATTTAATGTTATGAAATAATGAAATATATTTGAGACTTAACCTAACTAGGAAGAGGTAATTTCTAAATTCTTCTCGGAACTTAACTTTCTCATGTCCCAAGGAGGCAAGAGGAAGTTAACGAGGTAATAAGTACCAATCACTTAGGAGTAGGTGAAAAAAGATGCCGCTCAAACGCAGGAAGTCTCTCTAACCTTTTACCTGAAATAAATGCCGTTGGCCCATAACTGTTGCCAGTCCCTAACATCACACCATCTGCACAGAAATCAAGTAAATTAAAAACTACTTTTGCATGATGTCAGAAGATGACACTTCCTTGGAGTTAAAGGTAGCCCCCACGTACCATAGTTTACTGGGTCCCAGCAGTCACGGGTTCGATCCGTCAGGTTTAGATCCATACACGCACCGAGTGCTGTTTTATAGAATCTTATGACAGTAGGCGACAGACAAGTAACACAATGGTACATCAATTGGCTGGTGAATATCTTAGTCTAATAAGTAATAACCCCTGTACATTGATCATCGGCCGAAAGTATAACATCAGGAAAAAGGAAGCAATAAGTACAAGGTGAGCAAATTCATCAACACGAAAAGAAGAGACCCATTTTGCTTCTGTTCTATGGCCAGAGAGTGATGGAGGACGTCGAAATTTAGTCAGAAATTTTCTAATTCTGGCCTTTCTAGCGAGGTATCTAATTCACATGATCAGGAGAAAGCTTGTACCTTTATGGATTGAATAATGAAAACAGATGCTGTCGGTGAGCTGAAAAGAAGCTGCCAATCCAAGAATGATTCAGTTCTTTATCGGCACATTAAGAAATCATATGAATCCAACTGAACATATGATGGGCCATCATGGATGCCTTTCCTTCTCCCATTTCCTGATGTCTGAAAAAACTCTCTTTTCTTATCCTGTTGTGATTAATTGAGATACTAGGTTTAAGTGTGCCTGCATTGAAGGTATCTCCCTCGTCTTCCTCTTAGTCACTGCATTTATGACTCATGGTGTTGGTGTCGCGCAGTAGCTACGCATTCTGGTGCTCTCAGTAAACTCCAACTTGAAAGCATCCAAACTCAATTTCCACATAATGATTCAAATCTCTCACAAAGTTCTGAAAGATAGAAACCTTGGTTGGAAATAAGGAACCTTCCTGGATCCTGATGTCATTTTCTGATTGTAACAGGAAATAGAAAAAGTTGTCCTTGGTATAAGGAGTCATCTTGTTTGGTGAGCCATCTTGCTTTGTCTTTCGTTCCTGAATTCCTTTTATATAAGTTGTCTACTAGGAACCTTCACCGGAAAATCTAAGTAACGTGGTTAAATGGTTGCATTATAGTCTTTGAAGAAGAAGCTGACATTTTCTTCAGGGACGGTATCAAGTTTTTTGGGACTTGTTCCAGGAGATATTTTCAGTGCAACTTATATCATGACGAGAATCCTGAGAGCTGGTTCAAGTTAACGACTGGTACAGGTAAAGAAATTCCAGAGAATCAGAAAATGATAGGCTAATTGCATCCATACAAGTTCAATCGATTTCAACTTCTTTTGTTCTCTTTTTGACTGCATGCCTGAGCAGTGATATCTTCCCAAAGCAGTACCTAAAGCAAAAGAAAACAGAAATGTGGCAGTTGCATATAGGTAGAGAAAGTTAAGCAGGAACCCCATTTGATCCATTACTAACAGGTATTAGTGATCACAGTGGTTATCGACACAATCAGAAGATTTCGACATTCAGGAAAAAAAAACATGCATACAATTGAGGGAGAGAAACCAAGAAATTCTATCAAACACTTACCGTATACCATAAAATCACTTGTTGGCCTCAACTCAGACATTACTCCCAGTTGGTTCCAATCAGTTTGCCACATAATCAAAGACTTGAAAATCAGCAAATTAGTTGATGATGAAAAGATGAAGAATGCAATGCTGAAAAAGATAGAAACGAGACCTTCAAGTTCAATCAATTCAGATAATGATATACATGTTTCAAAGATTCAAGGTATGATCACATATTTTCTTTTCTATTCTGCATAGTTAATTTATAATCTTCTTAAATCAGGATTCTTCGATTTTCTTTGCTTATCTATCTTAAATAGGCGAGTTAGTGTTCCGCAGCGCTCAACTACAACAATTAAGCATACAGAGGAAACAAGCACTTGAAGATTTTCTTGATCTAAAAGGTAGCACCTTTTACATTGACATGCAATATTTATTTCATCTTTTCTCCAAGAATGCATGTGAAGAACTTCAACTTTTTTTTTTGAAAGGGAATGCTTTACTGATTTAAACACTGATATAGTTCTTCCAATTATTAAGGAAACATTCGAGTTCTTTGCCGTGTAAGACCATTCCTACCTAATGAGAAACCAAGTTGTTTGAAATCCGTGCTTACACCAAATTCAAATAATTTGTCTCTGAAATTTGGTCCCCAAAAGAGTAAGCACTACAGCTTTGACAAGGTTTTTCATCCACAATCTACACAAGGTAATAACCATAAAACAGAGTTGTATAATATATCAGGTATAATATATAAGACTGATGTTCCAATATATCTATTTTACAGACGAAGTATTTTCCGAAATTGAGCCAGTTATAAAATCGGCTTTAGATGGATACAATGTCTGCATCTTTGCTTATGGGCAGACAGGAACTGGTAAAACATATACCATGGTAAAAATTTCTCGACTTTGTTAACTAATTCATGCTTTGCTTAAGTAAGACACCTAAGAAATCACCAGGTCACATGCTCCCACTTACACTAAATGTTTCAGGAAGGAAGCCTGCACAATCCAGGTGTTGTGCCTCGTGGAATTGATATATTATTCAAGTACGCATCAGAAAACAACTACAAGTTCAAGTTCAGGTTCAGCATGCTTGAGATTTATAAGGGCAACCTAAGAGATCTACTATCTCAAGGAAGCACCAAGCAAAATATTCAGAAATTGCCATGGTAAGTATGGAAGACAGATACAACTGTTATATAACTCATAACCACAAACATATGGAGTTTCTTCCATATGAAACTCATTGCAAATCATAAGATACATTAAGCTAGACGAAAGATTATGGAGTAAACTCATTGCAAGTTACTGATAGAGCGCAATGGCGTCGTATGATCCATGTAGCCGACCCCACCTAGTGGGATAAGGCTTTGTTGTTGTTGTTGTTGTTGTTTTGTTTTTGAGGGATATAGAGTAAGAAAGATTATTTAAATTAAAAATTCTATTTACATGGTCAAGAGCTTAAAAGAAAAGTCTGAATGAAAAGCGTCAAGTAAAAAAGTTGAAGATTTTATTCTCGTAACAATAAATAAGGCAATTCATGCTTGAAGTATTAAAGTACTGTTTATGGATGATTATTCGTGTAAAATTATCTGTGATGAGTAGACAGTCAATACTCAACAATAAGTAGAATATCTCAGGATGAAACAATTGTAATCCAGAAACCACACACTATGTTCTCTTCTATACTAAATGTAAAACAGACAACAGCGTGTTATTGATTCAATCTACGAAGCACATTCTTTGGATGCATTTATGTGTCCAAAAATACTGAATTCTATATTCAACCATTATTCAGATGTGAAACACTTGGTCATAAGAACATTGCATCTTGTGATCATTGTGTTATTCTGCCTCATGTTTCATCTACTTATCACATATTGTCTTTGCATACATCTGTTGATTATACAGTATACTACAGAATTAGGTCGACATCCTAGATTGGATCCCACTTATCTGCTATATTTTTTGAATTGTTCATGAATACCTGGAAAGTCCAATTCCTCAACCAAAAGCACAAAAAAGTTTGGCAGATGAGAATTTCCCTCTCTTCCCGTTTGATGAAGTTATGAAATGGCCTATTAGCACCAATTTTTTCATAGTCAAATGCATCCACTAATTTCAATCGATTTGATAAAAAAACCATATAAAATATCAAGTGCGTTCAAGGTTGATGTTTATTTGCATCTGAGAAAACTTTTATGATAGAAAAGCTAAAATAGTATGATGATTTTACTACAGCCTTTCCATCCAAATGAACCAAAATGGCGACATTCAGATTGACAACTTAGTAGCTGTCAATGTGAACATGGCTGAGCAAGTCATGAGATTATATCAACATGGAAGCCAGTTGAGATCAACAGCTTCTACCAATTCCAATTCTGTGTCAAGCAGATCACACTGGTAATACTCTTAAATTAGAATAATGATAATCTGTGAATTAAGAAATATATTGGGACCAAACACGAAATGTTCTACTCAGGACAGCCTTATCTGCATATCAATAAGTTGCTATGGTGAAACCAAGAGACAAAGGGAAACCAATAAAATATGGATGGTCGATCTTGGTGGAAGTGAGCGACTTTTAAAGACCAAAGCTACAGGAAGAAGGCTGGAAGAGGGGAGAGCAATTAATCTTTCACTGTCAGCCCTTGGAGATGTCATCAGCGCCCTCCAGCAAAAAAGGAAGCATGTTCCTTACAGGTACTAAAAGAACAATATACATGTCAAAATTCACAGTTTCCTGTTTTAGGTTTCACCATCATGATCTTTACACGAAGTACCATACCTAGAAGTAAATGAGCACCAATTATAGGTTACAAGCATGCTACTAGTAGTTTCAGTAGGGAAAATTTGAGCTGAAGAGGATAGCACAACATGCTTATGGATAAAATATAATTGAAATACACACCCAAAAAGAGCCTACACATTTAGACTTATCACTGTACCAAGATCAAATGGTGGATCTTGAAAAAAGTATTTAAATGATTTGATGACATCACAGAAATAAGTTGTTATTTTTCATATCAAAATCTTTTTTTTTTGAGGGAGAACATATCATCTACCATTAGATCTCGATCCGACAGTGAGCTTAATGTGGTAAGATTCTTTTGGTTTATACCATCATATTACCTTTAAGGATCATGAGGTCATAACCTGACTGGGTTTGGGAATTGGATATGGAAACATATCAAGAGGGTCAATGTCTGCAAATTTTGAGAAGTTGATTGATTTTACCATATTTACTCAAGTGTCCAAGTTCCATACTAATTCCTGAATTACTTCATGCTATACAACAAAATCGCGTATAACACTCACCATTTCTTTACAAAAGAACCACTTCTTTGATTCATTATATTGCTTTATTGTACAAATTTCTAACTTGAAGTTTTCCATTTTAGCAGGAACAGCAAGCTTACACAAATTCTTAGAGATTCCCTTGGTAACTACCAGAATTTTCTTGACAAATAAAGTATCACTTAGCTACTTTAGAGTAACTATAACTTGCAAACTGTTAAGTGCTTCTAAATTTCGCATACATGTGTCTCAGGATCAGATTCAAAATCCTTGATGCTGGTCCATGTCAGTCCCAGAGAAGAAGATTTATGCGAGACAGTTTGTTCTTTAGGTTTTGCATCACGAGTAAGAAGCATCCACCTGGGGAATGAAGATCCACCAGTAAGCTCCTAATGCCAGTGTATAATACTAAAGTATATTTGATCATAATGCTTATACATAAAAGGCAATGCAGCTCTGAACCCTTCTGATAATCTGACACCCTACACTTTCCGATTCAAGTGAACATGTGGTGCACTAGTATTAATCATGTTGCAATAAACATTGGCACAGAAGAAGAAATAGTATTAACTTCACCTTAAACCTATTTAACCAGATTCTGTCATGCACATGCTAATTTTTATTTCAAAACAGGAAGTAAAAGCTAAGAGAGAAAATCAAATGGCTAGACTACAGCAGAAGGTGAAAGAATTAGAAACTGAAGAACAAGAAATTCAAAGAGAAATTCAAAGCCTCAATACAAGATTGCGATATTTAAGCCCTGAGCCAATAGATGAGGCACATTTTAATTTACAGACAGCATTTACAAAAGAGTTGCAACCTGATGATCAAGTTGATTTACGAAGTATCAATAGCTTCAGAGATCAAAGAACTAACCTACCCAGGTTTATGAGACCAACTATTTGCAGTCGGCAAAGAACAGACTCAGCTCAACAACCTCATAGAAGCATTATAAAGCAACCACCAGATGTCCCCAAAAAGAGAAGGTGTATGTCAGTCTCTGCTGAACCTGTAACGTCCAAAGAAAAGAATGGTGACTGGGAGTCCGAAGGGTCAGAGTGTAGAATGTCTACAGCTACCTATGCATACCATGCTCATGCAAATGATGAAACTGACTGGAGTCAAGGTGCATCAGAATATGACATTAAAGAAATAATTTTCCTAAAAGAAGAAAAATCCCCAAGAAGTTCAACAGCTCCACCTTCCCATGGAAGTATTAATGAGTTGGAAGGAATTCAAGCACAAAGTTGTAGAAACATGAACACATCTAGTGAAAACTGGTTTCATCCACAATTGGCAGAGCATACTAGCATATATAATAATTGTGGAAAAAGGGTGTTCGCTATTCCATCGAATAAGAGCAACAGATGTGACACACACAATTCAGGACCAAAGTGCGATCAAGAAGAAAACCCAGCTGCAGAGGCCACAATATTAAACAGCGCCGTCGAGAATTGTAAAGGCAATAGGACACATTGCCAAATGATGGAAGTGGCTGAATCAGACAGTGTATGCTTTTGTTCACATTCTGGCATGCAAGATATGCAGTTCAATCAAAAAAGAAATCCTCATTTAATAACTGAAGTTAGACTAACTTCTGAAAACCAAAAAGGGTGCATCGGAATTGCTAATGAAGCTGATGGTAGTACTGCATTATGTATGATACAGACTGAAATACCTCATTGCATAGAAAGCACCCAAAGGCTGAGAATCTACAACAAAAAATATTTAGCATTTCAACAACAGAAGGATGTAGAAAAATCTTGCTTAGAGTACAGATGTAACCTACCATTGTGCATGGCTGCAGATCAATGTGCTGTAGACCAGATGACTGCTTCTGAAGATTCTCTTCTACCTAACATCAAATTGCAGGATAAAATACAAGGTAAGTCTCTATGTACAGACAACATAAATCCATGATTATCTTCGAAAAAGTTAAATTGCATCAGCAATCGTTACAGAAAACCAAACTGTTAGGCAGCTAATGTTGAAGAATTGCTCCTGTACTAGAGAATAAAACACAACCTTACCTCCGGATAATAATTTAGATACTGTTAACAGATTAATAGAAAAATTCATCCGCGGACAATAGAAAGAGTCATCCCCTATTTAGCAACCATATAGACAGCATAAGTAAATCATGAAACTGACTCAAAGTTCATCTACTTTCACATGAACTTTCTATATCAAACAAGGAAATAGGATTAAAAGAAAAGATATAAAGAAAGCTAAACATATCACTTGTTTCTACAATAGCTTAACAAAGACCAGCTTCTTCACATGAGCATACAGTGATCGGATTGGAAGTTTTATACAGAGACTAAAACAGTGGCATCACATTGAGCCATGAGCTTTACTTTTTGTAATAGTTAAGCTTAGTACCTTAATTGGTAGAAAACTTAGTATCTTAATTGGTCATATCTAACTCCTAGACACTGGAAATTCTCCATATGTTGTACCAAGACACTTGTGCAATTTTGTTAATAGATTCAGCTGAATATATATATATACATATACATATACATATACATACATATATATATATATATATATATATATAAGATCGGAAGANATATATATATATATATATAGATGTATATATGTATGTGTGTGTGTGTGTTTCCTTTAAAAAAATCTAATTCCTAAGTAATTATCACTCTCAAGTAATCTACTCTTGTTTTCTCTCTTTGTTTCACCTCAGGCAAACATTGGATGTTCCTGAAGCCACTTCAAATATTCTGGAGAAGTGCTTTATTAGGTTTGGGAGTTCATACTCTGGGACTGGATTGTGATTTCTTTAATGCGTTACTTTTTTAAAACACGGTTGTTATGTATTCCTTAACACTATATTCAAACAGAGGGTAATGTTTTATCTGCAACTCCCATTACATGATTCTTTGGCTGTAAATAAAATTTTTATTTAATCCACAAAAAGTGAATGTCATTATCTGTGTTTTTTTGGACAAAATATAATGTCCGATGCACATGGTCATAAAGACATTTGATTACAAGTTCTATCCTTTCTCTTATATTTCTCTCTTCTGTTATTCTCTCAATATGCCAACATGGAGATCCCTCCACTTTATCTTCCTTCTACAGTTGTTTGTGTGACAACAGAAAATGGGTATCGATACTACAACTTTTCTGAACAAGAGTTGTATCTGGACTACATATGGTTAAATAGCTGTAGCACTTTCGACTAAATATCTTTATTGCCATGATAATATATTAGATACTTAGATCATTTCAGTCACCACATAACCTTAAAATTAAGTGAAGAAGGGAATTTCAAAATATTTACAATCTTCAAAGTAAAGAATAGAGAAAAAAAATGTATTGTCTGGTTGCAATCAGAACAAAAAAGATGGGGGTTCGCAACTCATCTATAAATAACAAAAGACTTAGAAGATAAATTCATATGGACATTTATTTTATTTGGTTATCAGATCTCTTGTTACTACACCAGAGAGCATGTGTCAGGGCTCTTTGGAAGATAAGGATTTTGAAATCAGCTCTGCAAGTTATCACAAGAGTTTATATACATGTATCAAGTGATTGATCAACACCATAAGAGTATTAAACTCTCCTTTGCCTACATAATCAAGAAGATTTGAAGGAGCATGTAGGTAGCTAGAACACATCTGAGCTATCAGATGTGATAAGGTGCGAATACTTTATAGCATTTGACAATCCACATTCTTACTAATTTGTAACTCATTACATGCACATTTTTGCAGATCAATAATATAAATAACTGAAGAACATATAAAGAGTAAGTGTTCTTATGTGTTCAATTGTGTGACTTTACAGCATTAGATCATACGCGTAACACCATTGAGCATGTCAGCAAGATTAGCATATCTTATGCTACATTTATAACTAACCTTTGAAATCTTCAACTCTTCTTGGGTCATTCATGCAATCTAAGCACTGATAATGCAAATTTCCATCCTCAATAATCATTAAACAAAGTTACAAAGCATTCAATCAGGGCTCGACATCACCATCAACAGTAGCAGCAGGCAACAGCTAAAAGAGATTCAGATATAGCTTTATTGTAAGTGATATATATCTCTCTCTCTCTCTCATGGTATTTCTGCATATGTTCTGTCCGACCATCAAGAAATAGAATTTATCATTCATCCATCATCATTGTTACTAATTTTCTTCAAAGTCAAGATATGAATCATATTGTTTAGGGACATATCCTAACATATTTATGTGTGCATTTATCTCATGCAAAACTTTATATATGAGATTGTAATAAGGATGTGAACCATCTCTTGAAGTAAACTCATAGACTTTCCCATCCACCTCGATAGAACTGGCGCCAGGCAAATTCTGCACTCCATAATCTTTCATTACCTTTCTTAGGTTTTTAAAATCCTCCCACATTTCATGTGCAGCATAAATATTAGATAAAAGTATATAATTCCCACTATTACGAGGTTCCAATTCTATAAGATGTTTTAAAGCATATTCTCCAATTTCAACATTGCCACAATTTCTAGCAGCAGATAGAAGAGATCCCCATATTGCTGCATTCGGTTCAAAGGGCATATCCATAATAAGTTTACGTGCCTCATTCAAGCAACCCACGCGACCAAGAAGGTCAATCATGCAACCATAGTGCTGAATTTTCGGCTTAATCTTGTACCTCGAACTCATGATATCAAAACACCACTTGCCTGCATCTGTTAGACCAACATGACTACAAGCAGATAGGACAGTTAGAAAGGTAATCTCATTTGGCATAATATTTTCTCTCTCCATGCGAAGAAACATCTCAATTGCTTCATCACCAAGTCCATGCAAAGCCAAACCAGCTATCATTGTAGTCCAAGTAACCACACTCTTTTGCTTCATATTCTCAAATATCTCGAGCCCTTTCCTAATATTACCCGATTTAACATACATATCAATCAATGCATTCATCAAGGGAATAGTCCTCTTCAAACTACGCTTGTCTATTAAACTATGAATCCACTCCCCAAGATCCAATGCACCCAAGTTGGCGCAAGCAGAGAGCACAGCCAACAATGCAACCTCATCTGGCTCGATACCATCTTCAATTTGCATCCTTCGGAAGATTGTGATTGCCTCTTCTGGTCGGTTCATCTTTACAAACCCAGTGATAACTGCCGTCCACGAGATAACATTTCTCTCTGGCATTAATTCAAAGAGTCCAAAGGCGTTATCAACATCCCCAGCCTTAACATACCCAGCAATCATGGCATTCCACAAAACAACATCCCTCAGCCGCATCCCATCAAACACCATGCGTGCACTTACGATGTCGCCACAGTCCGAGTACATATTCAAAAGACCAGTCAACACATGAACATCGTTAACGAATCCAAAACGTACAGCTTGCCCATGGACCTCTCTGCCCAGGCGGATCATGTTCAACTGCGCGGCCGCTTTAAACGCGAATGGGAACGAAAAGGTGTCGGGCCGAAGCCCAGCAGCCTGAATCCCGCCGAAAACATGGACAGCATCCTCGGCAGAGTCATTTTGACAGAGGCAACGGATCATGGTGTTGCGAAGGTAGACGTCCGGCCGGTCTTTGCGCTGGAAGACGCCAAAGGCGTAGTCTTTGAAGCCTAAACAAGAGCAGGCGTGGACGAACTTGCTGAGGAGGAGGTCGTCGGCGTCGAGGCCTCTGGCGAGCATGAAGGCGTGCACTTGGGCGACGTGCTCGAAGGTGGAGCATTGGCTCAGCAGGGAGAGGAGGCGAGGAAGAGGGGTCGCGTAGGGCGTGACGGATTGGGTGAAACAAGAGGAAGAAGAGGCGGCGGCGGCGGCGGCGGAGTGTAAGAAGCGAAGGGAATGATGGAGTCGTCGCCGTATAAGCATGGAATGAGGTCGGCTCTTTCACGTACTACTGAGACTGAGGACTCGAAGCAAAGGAAAAAAAAAAGTTATTTATTAAGGATGGGTTTGCTTTGTTAAAATTAAATTTTAGAAAAACAAATTTCCTGAAAAAAAATATTTAATTTTTTTGTTCCTTATTTTTTAAAATAAAAATGAATTACTTATTGTATTATAAAATTTATCTGAAGAAGATTTCATAAATGCATACAAGTGTATCTTTATATAATATAAGCGTTCTTCCAACATAATTACTTATTATATAATTAAGCGTTCTTCCAACATAATTACTATGGAGCTTAAATTGAAGATTTTGCTAGCAAGTTAAACTATACTTATTTCATTAATGTATCCATTTGAGCTACTTTTATTATCCAGAAATTAAATTATATACTGTTTCATTAACACTATATTGTATGCAAAAAGACTAAACTGTTGTTTATTTGTATTTAGCTTAATATATTAGATTCTTTATTGTAAAATTTATTTATCGGATTACAAATGAGAGCGAGTAATTTTTCTGAATTATTTTAAATTTCTAAGATATGCTGACGATAAGATAAATTGATATGGTAATTCATTATACTAATGATGTGTTTATTCACATACAAATAACTTAATATGAATAACCAATAGTTTTTTTTTTAAATTTCCTATAAAATATTTTGACATTGCAATTTGACAACAAAAGAAAGTGTAAATAGACTAATTAACGGCCCTCTAAATATTTCAGGATAAATTATAAGAAATCATATACTTCATTCATTTCTAAATTTTAGCATAAGAGAATATTTGTTGGCGAGCATAATTTAAAGCTCTTAACCTTTTTTTTTTCACACGAGTAAAATAATATAATCGTGAAGCAATTTGAAAATAGTACTGAAATCTCCCACTCCACCACCACCGACGGCGCCTCCTCCTTCCTTCCATCAATCCAATCCCAATTCCGCATCCCCAAAACCCTGATTCCAATCCCAAAAGATTCCCCATTTCGATTGGATTTGGAACTGTTGTTCCGAATTCATTGCTCAAGTTTCGATTTTGATTGGTTTTTCTGCTTCGATTTTGTTTTCTTTTGACATATATACGGCGAGTTGCAGTGGGGAATTAGGGTCTTGGAGAGTGGTGGTTGTTGTGGGAGATGGAGGGGGGACTGGGCGGCGGGGGCGACGTGGAGCTGCTGTCCAGGACGCTGCAGTTCGAGCATAAGCTCTTCTACTTCGATCTCAAGGAGAACCCCCGCGGGAGATACCTCAAGATATCGGAGAAGACGTCTGCGACGAGGTCTACCATCATTGTCCCCGTCGACGGCATCGCCTGGTTTCTGGAGCTTTTCAACTACTACGTCACCACCGAGGACCGCGATCTGCTCAGCAAGGAGCTCAAACTCGATACCAAGGTCTGTCCATGGGACGCAGGGCTTTAAGGATTAGTTAGGCTCGTAATGATTCGGCCTTGTATTGTTTTGACGTGTGTTTTGGTTTCTGTTTATAGGTGTTCTATTTTGATATTGGCGAGAATCGAAGGGGGCGCTTTTTGAAGGTACATCATACTTGCAGCTGGAAAGCTTGTGCCTTTTTTTCTTTCACCGTAACTTCTTCTTCTGAGTTGAATCTTTGCTCACATTGTCTTCGTCATATTTCTCTCTGTCGCTTTTGTTGTAAGGTATATTTTGTATGAATGAAACTCCGTGGTCTGTCCATATGGAATACATGAGAAATAATGAATTATTTGCGGTCGCCATCCATTATACTTACTAACACTAGCTACTTCAGGTTTTAGGAAAATGACGCTGAGTCAATACATTAATATGTTTTAGGTGATATTGTGTATCACTTGGAAGTATAAATGCTTGTCCATTATGCTTACAAACACAGCTACTTCTGGTTTTAGGAAAGTGACACGGAGGCGATGCATTAACATGCTTTAGGTGATATTAGGTAGCATTTGGAAGTATAAATGCATGTCCATTATGCTTACTGACACTAGCTACTTCAGGTTTTATGAAAGTGACGCTGAGATGAAGATTAACATGCTTTAGGTGATATTAGGTATCATTTGGAAGTATAAATGTGTGGCCATTATGCTTATTAACTCTAGCTACTTCAGGTTTTAGGAAAGTGACACGAGGAAAGTGACGTGGAGACGACGATACACTTTTTTTTGAAGGGCAAAAATTAGCTCACAAGCGTCATTAATCATTTTTAATCAGATGCATTGTAATGGGACCCCATTACATTTTGACGCATTATTCATCACCGCTAATTCTTCGTGTAATAGAGAAGGCTCGAACCCTCGACCTTAGGACTCAACAGAGTACACACGTTCTCCAACCGCACCAGCACTCTGTTGTTGAGACGACGATACATTAACATACTTTAGGTGATATTAGTACCATTTGGAAGTATAAATGTGTCGTTTGACAACAATTTAGTAAAGCAGATAAAAGAAATTAAACTGTCTGGTTACTTTTGTCAAAGGCTTGTGATGTTCTATCTGCAGGCAGACAACATTTAAAGATTTAAGAGGACCTTTGTTTCTGAGAATATTTATTTTTTAAGATGTCATATGACATGCACATAAGGAGATTTGCACCTTCCTCAAATAAAAATTGATTTACATTGCAAGCGATCAAGTATTCAATTAATGATTATGATTTATCTTTTTGAGTGTTTAGTAATAAAGTTTTTACCATTTTTGCTTAACTAGTTTCCACTAGAAGCAGGTGCATGAGTCAAATTATTCCTGTCTCAATTCAAGCTAGCAATTAAGGGCTAAGGTTCCTATAAAATTGACAGATAAGTTACAAAAACAGAAGTGGCGTTAATTACAGATCTAAACTCTCTAAGCTCCTGTATAGCAGAAAACATGCATGTCAAAGCACCACCCTATAGACTCACCTTTCAGAACAATGCCTTGGAAACCATGAGACTCTTTCTATAAGAAAAGAATATCCATATATTCTCTCAAGAAAAGGGGAGGATGTTATATATGATACCTTGGTGGTTTCACATTAGTTCTAGAGCAATTGGTTAGTGGTCCTTCTATGAAGTAATTGGTTGGTGGTGAAAAATCAAACAAAGATGTACATGATACCTTTGGTTTTGCATTGGGCTACTTCAGAGGCATGAAAAGTACATTTTATTTTCTACACCATGAAATATCAAGAGTCTAGGATGATAAGTACATTCAAGTTATATTCGTTCTTTAGTAATTTAGATTATATGATAATCTCTACCGACCTTCCTCATTTCCAAGTCTAAAAAGGAAAATGTGATTAAGTTAAATACTCAACTAGTGACATAAATCCATATGGAAATGTTGCTGTAAATCCTAAAACATTTTGCCGTTTGCTTTGGGGATTTCTTTCAGACCTTGGATGATATTCTCAATGACACCATCTTAGATCTTGTCTTAAATTGATATGTTGGTCTAATTGTATACCAGTTATATGAAGCATGCATTTTCCTCTTTTGTGTCTTGAGAATCCCATAACAGCTTGAAAGATTCTAATATCTTCAGCCTACTCATAGCTGAAGTGCCTTTTGTTTTAGACTAACCTGGAGGACATTATAGGTATCCACAATTCCTTTTACACAAATGACTATCTAATTATTTATCATTATCAAAACTATCAAAAGACATAATAAATCAAGATATCCCATAAAAGATTTAGGGATTAAATTTCATTCAATTTAATATTGTTATATTTTCTCAAAAAGAAAGAAGAAATATTGTTTTCAGTTCTGTTTAGATTTAGTGCAATGATGGGTTACAGGTAATTTTGAGGGATCAATAGAGTTGCTGCAGGTAATCTGAAAGGTTAAAAAATAAAGGAAAAATCATTTTGAATTATTTGAGATAAAATTATTTTTTTAGGCTAGAGAGAAATTGTCCGATTGTCAAAGTTCCCCTCTCGCCTAGATATAAACTGTAGAAATTTCTGTAATGCAAATAATTAACATGTTCACTAGAGCTCTGCAATAGAACAATCCTCTGCACAAATGTGAATGGGCCATGGTATTCAAAGACACATTAGTCTGCTGGACTATAAGTTAAATGTGTTCATTGTAGGCCGTGTTCCTGTCTTGGATGCATGAGTAGTGAAGAGATATATTGCCTTATTCTCTTTTTTTTAATAATTAGTATTCAATTTCTGGATTGATAAAGGTATAATATATTGGTGACTTAATATTTCTTGATATGTGAAGATGAAGCAATGAAGAGGAAAATGTTGGTTATGTCTCTGTTACTTACAAATTGCCTTAGAATTGTTTTCCCAGGAAGCTGAACATGAGTGCATCAAGATTCACCTTAAAGTTGCCCATTTTGATTAATATGTATCATGCATGTCTTTCTATTAGGAGATAAACTGTTGCGCAATAATATCTTTAAAGAAAATTTGTTCATAACGCCTCCAGGATTCTCCTGCCGTGAAGTAAAAAGCATATGATATTTTAGTGGAGAGATCTTTACGGATTCAAAATTATTTTGAATCTGTTTCCATATCTGGATGAAGTAGCATAGGTCCTCCGTCCTTTAGACTTGTAAGAATCAGCAGTCACAATGCATGTAATGATGTAAAGACATCTTGCACCTATCCCCTCGAGAATATCTCTTTCTCATCTGACTACACTTTGGGTTTTATGCAGAATCTTCTCATATTATTACCCTTTAGGTTAAAATGTACGAATGCATCAGTTAATTTTGCAACTGAGCTTGCTTTTGAAGTGTGTTGGATTCACCTACTTAGTCATGTATGACGTATCCCAATTTCATTCTGATGCAATGATTGTGCTTTTCAATAGTAGCACAACTAAGTCTAAGGATAATACACTGCTTAGCTTCTCAAATCATGTGTGCTCTTTTCATATTATAGAGGCCATGAAACATCCATTAAAGTATGTAATTCTGTATCCTAAATGATTGTTTAAGATGATATCAAATGAATGGGGTTTGTTATATGAAATTAGGTTTTGGATAATTTTCATAAATTGACTCTAATTGTTCCTTCCGCAGGTATCAGAGGCATCCAACAGCCGGAACCGCAGTACAATATATGTTCCTGCCGGTAGTTCTGGTGAAGAAGGATGGACAGCATTTAGAGATGTTTTGCTGGAGATCAATGATGAGGTCTCTCGACTGTTTATTCTACCAAACCAGGTAAGTGCTAGTGCACCGCCACATGCCAAGATTCACTTAAAAGTTTTTTAGCACATTTTGATCTGGTATGCCTTTTCTATCATGGCAATTGAAACAGCAACATATAGAACCTCCAAATCGAATTCCAGGCCTTTCAGATGATGTTGGGGCTGGATTTATATCAGGACATGGTGCACAGCCAGGTCCAAGGTCCGAGTTGAATGTTGACAGATTAGTTGATCGGCATCCACAAGAAGATATTGCTGGCATGGGGACGTCCAAAGTGATAAGAGTAGATCAAAAGAGATTTTTCTTTGATTTGGGGAACAACACTAGGGGGCATTTTTTGAAGATATCCGAAGTATCAAACAACACAATTTTCTTATCATTGATTTTGTAATTTAATATTACTGACTCCTAATCGCTTTACAGGTAGCAGGCTCTGATCGCTCATCAATCATCCTCCCATTATCTGGCCTGAGGCAGTTCCATGAAATGATCGAACACTTTGTTGAGATAACTAAGGATAAGCTTGAAGACATTACTGGTACAAACGCCCGGTAGATGGTGACTGTGCCGAGATGATGCTTCTGCTGTGTTTGTCCTGTTACAGCTCTTAGATAGATACTTCTGTAGAGGGTAATTGTATTCATTTCTGGTGGTTAATAATCTTTGTCCTCAATGAATATGGGGAAGATACTTATGCTGGTTCTTTTCCGTCGCGCGGATAATAATCGAGGATAGAGTGTGATCCTTCGCAAAGTGGTATAGTCGCGTCTATTGGTGATGCTAACGCATTAATAATTTAAATTAAGTTGTTTAAGCATTTCCCTTATAAAAAACTTGTTTAAGCATTCATCCTTTGTGTTTGTTCATATGAATATCATGTACTAGCACTTGAGCATAAAAGATTTGAATATTTAGTTTCTTCTTGCCTTAGTGTTTGCTTTTTTACTTGTTCTTGCTGCCTTCTAATATTTGTCAAGTTGCTGCAGGGAATTTAACAGCACCATGGTCTCATATTCTCTTTCTAGGAGCTGTTATGCTTGAAATTTGCTTCTTCTATGGTGGAATTTACTTCATTGAGCAATATTATTGACCAATGTAGAACATACAAGTTTATTTTGCAATCTTCTCCAATGTCGTTTTATGCACCTGTACATAGTTCCATCTTCCATGCACTACTTTCGGCAGATGGTTGGCACTGCCACAAATTTAGCATCCACTATTCCACCTTTTGCTCATCTAGTGACACGAAATCTATCCAAATGGATGAACACAATTCTCCTTTCTCCAATGAGCTCTCATGGCGTGCTCATCACCAAGAGGTTCAATGTCATATTTTAATTTCTCTACGCAGAAGTAGCCAAATGTCTGAATATTATTGTCTGCAATCATATGTATGTGCCAATGTGATGTAACATAACATATGGAACCAAATTGCACTATGCCAAAAAGTTTAGATAACGCGTAGGTATCAGGCGGAAATGCGCCAAAAACATCCAAAACTTGGCGACCGGCTCAACGCGTGTCATGCAAACTCTCCATTCAAGAGTTCATCTCATAATTGGATATGTTTCGTAATCCAATTTGGAAGATAGAATTTTTTTTTAACAGTTTACAAATTAGAGCAGTAAAAAAAAAGTGATATAAAATGGAACACAAAACAAGAATGTGGAAGAAAAATCTGTTTCTTCTTTTCTAAATTATAAGACATTTTTAATTTCTTCTATAAATTATAAAAATATTCACATGTTTCTCCTAAACTACTTCAACTAATCTATTTTACTCCACACTTGCTCTATTAACTTATTTATTTAATTATGATTTTTCACTTTATCAATATTATTTTTTTCCTTTTAAATAATATATATATATATATATATATATATATATAAATTTGAGATAAAATAAATTAACATAATTAAAAAATACATAGTTTACCATTGTAATTTAATTTTTTAGGACTTGTTTGTGTGTTCAATAATTTTGAAGTATTAGACTATTACGTCGTAATATTTTTTGTCGACGAATTTTTTTACGTTTGGCATCAATTTTTATCGGATGAAAATACTAAAAAATATCATAAAATATGCTAAAAGTATATTTTTATAAATAAAAAAATTAAGTCGTGACATTGGAGTAAAGTGGAACATGCTAAATATTAGGAATAGTTTAAAAGTAAGTCAAATTTAACGGGAGGGTTGACAGAAAATATATCAATAAAAAAAACACAAAAGTTGAATCGGAACATCTCTGCGTCCCCACCACCAAACTTGAGGCCCCAATGATTCCTTGATTTTTGCGAGTGATGGCATTATTCTGATCTTTGTTTACAGGACCATGATCTCATCCACAAAAGTATCTGTTCTTCGTCACACGAACTAGTAATCCAATGGTGACATGCTTCTGTGTGGAAGGTTCTGTTTCAGAAGAACATGCAGCTTGTCTGACTTGTTCTTCTCTCTGGACGTTCACAAATTTGAAACTTCGAGTAAACAATAAAATAATAAAGTTCTGTGCTTTGCAGCTTAAGAAGTCGTGTGGACAAAAGGATCCGGAGAATTTTTCCGGGGCACGTCGTCTTCAAAGTCGATTCAATAAATTTACACAGCGTCAAGTAAATGTGAAGAACCTGCCGACGGCTGTTGATATAAAATTACGGGCGTTCAAGTTTTGTGTACGTCGAGATGTTTAAGTTTTCAAACCTTTGTTCATCAGTGTTTGATTCAAATTTTACTTCATGTTATGAACGAGAAAAGTATATAAATATTCTTTTATATATGTTCTGATTAACTTGTATAAAGAAAAAAAATAGTTCATGTTCTGTTCAGAAGCTGCATGCCTGATTTATACAAAGAACAAAGTTAAAAGAACAAAGGAAAAGAAGGATCACATCTCAGTTTCAGCAGATGTAATTTATTTATACAACCAATATAAGAATTTACCTCTCATGATAAGCTCAAAACAGCAACCAATCAAACTGGGAATAAATAAAAAAATTGCTTCTACTTACCACCATCTGCTGCAGAATTCAACATGGCATGACATCCTGAAAAAATATCATCTATTTGAGGTCTCAATTACTTCGGTATTCGTTTGAGTGAATTTTATGGCTGAGCTTTTTTTCAAATCTTTAAAATCACATGAGAGAGACAAAGAGGATCATAAAACTGATAAAAGTGAGACAGCACCCTCACCATACATCCACCATATCCATATCTCAAAAAGATAACATAACTTAAGCAAAGGGAAAAGTACAATAAATTTAAAGCAGGAGACACACAAGGAAGCATGAGCTTCGAGGATGAAAGTAGATTTAGACCTATCATTATTGATTCGCATTTAATTACATAAGCAAGCAGGCTGTGAAACCAAAAACTGCATAAGCCTGCTGCATAACTGTAGATCACAATACATGAGAAATCTCTTGTAGATAACTGATGTATACAAGTTACATCTCTTCACAGCAATGGACACACTGTACAAGTGGAGTTGAGCAGATGGAGGAGGATGAAGGTTTCATAAATCATCTCATCTACCAGCTGCAACCAGGGACTTGTCATTGGATTCTTTGGTGACACTAGGGACTTCGATCACCGGATGCGTAGGGCTTGCAGGAGTTTCGACGACCTCGGCAGGATTAGGAACAGGAAGTGGCTTGCCCGTGTAGGTGAAGGATAGTTCTTTCTTTGAAGCCAAAGCCAGGAGCTCTGACTCCTCCAGACCCCTTACTGGCCCCAAGCTGCATCTATCTGTGTTGTGTTTGGCTAATGCATCCTTAAATTTCTTAATCTGCAAGATCAATAAGGAATAAAGAAGATTAAGAACCAAGTACCAAAGTTACATAAGAGATGATGCAAAAGATAGTAGGTCTCTTTCAAACAAACTGAATTCTTCCAAACAAATTTTGATGTTTATATTCTGTTCAATGCAAGATATTTGGTGAGAGAAACTATTTCAATTCAGAGAAACTGAAAGGCAGCAAAGGGACATGGGGAGCTCAGTGCACTTAACTTGTTTTTCATCACTAGGCCAAAAAGAAAATAGTTCATCCCTGTTCTAACGGATTAAGAATTCCTAGAGTCGGGGATCTATTAAAATGTTTAACAAAATAATCAACAAAATATGGGTCAAAGAACTTACAGTTGCAATGGTACAGCTGAAGCTGCATAGACGACCATGCGCTCCTCGGTAGAACCTAAAGAAGGGCAAAACATGAACGTTCAAGCTATAACACATGGACTTATGCTTCTCATAGTTCACTTGGAGGAACTGGATATCGGGGTTCATCTCCGCAAACTGGCAGATCTGCACAAGGTATAAGGAACAAAATTATTTCATTTTTTCACCGAAATGAGAATGATATCAGCCAAAATTCACCGGATCGACTGTACCTTTGGGTGAAGAGATTTGCATCCAGCACAACCAGGGGAAAAGAAATCCACAATGACAAGCTTGTCCCCTGCGTTCAACAAGGAGTCGACGAGATCCTGCGCAGACTCAATCTCCTTCATGTTGGATTGGAGGCCCTTCTCCCACCACTTCGGAGCCTTTCCAATTGTAAGTGTCATCTGCGATCAGTTCATAAAATTGTAAATTTGACATTACTGTACTACATGACTTCTAATGTTTGAGGAAGAACCAAAACAAGACAAATTTGAACCTTTTTGGAAAAAAAAGGATCCCAATTTAAAATTAACAAAGATCAAAGCTACAGGGCGCAATGTTATCCGATTCTTCTCTGGGGAAGAGGCACTCAGAATCTGATGACCATTGCACCTATCAGAGACCAAATGGAAGGAGAGAAATCATAAAATATCAGACAAGATCTAACCTTTTATAGAATTTCCTGAACTGGAACACTAAATGAGCTAAAAAATCGCAAAAAAAGATAAGAATTTAAATCATGTACAAACAATCATAGATCAAAACTCACAAAAGTGGGAGAAAACAAAGGGGAAAGTTTCCATTTTGAAGCTTCCACAAACACACACCTGTACAGAGACCAAAGAAGGGGATCCCTTCCTGGGCTTCTCCCCATCTCGCGGCTCCAAGACCAATCTCCTCCCGCAGAAGCCACTCCCCCGCGACGAACACTTCAAAGGCTCGACTTTTGGATGTGAACTGCCGCGAGGAACCGCCAGCGACGACTGCGTCGTCGTGACCCGGCGAGAGAGCGTCAGCGAGCTTCTCCGGCAAGGAGAAAGGAGGCTCCTTTTGGCCAAAACCTCTGCCATGGATGCCAAAAGATCGAAGCTTTGTGCCTCTTCTTCGTAATTGGATCAAAATGGAAGCAAAACTTGGACAAGGAAACAAGAACACGCTTCGGGAAGACGGCTTTATATTATATAAAAGGAAAGGGGAAAGAGGAGATTGGATAAAGCTCCATTATTTTATTTAGCGAAACGGGATAAAATTATTAGAACCAAACACCGTTTTTTTTAACACCGTTTTTTTTTAATGATGCACTCCGTTTGCCTTATTACGTGTTCGAATCAGAACCGTTTGTTAGGAAGAAAGGAAGGTGAGATGGTGACACGTGGGAGGATGCGTTGGCGATTCGACGAGAAGGTTGGGATACTTTTTTATGGACCAAGTCGGGAACCCAAATGTTGACCCCACAATTTAGAAGCCAACGATTTTGGTATTGTCTGCATGGAGCCGGATGCATGGCTCTCATTGGTCGGGAGTGTGGGACCCACATGGAGCGCACCCACATAAACTAAAAGAAAAACAAGTTAAGTTTTGTGCAGAATAAATAGTAAATATCAACCATTTTCTCATTAATATTAAAATAATTATACCACATATGTGTATTAACAAAGACTCTATAATCTTTATTTCCATTTTATTGTATCAGATATTGAGATCATCTTCTTTTGTATTTTTCTAAGCATGAATATTACTATACGCAGATGTTAAAAGATCAAAGTGTAAGGGAAAGTTGTGGTTTGCATTGAAATCAAATTTATCATTTCTTAAATTCTAAGATTATTCGGATATAGGCTTAGTTAAAAATAAATAACCAAAATATTACAGAAAAAAATGAGTACCGAGAAAATATCATTCGGCTTCATTCATAAGGCAAGGGTGAGTTGTGTCAGGGTTAAAATTCTAAGAAATTTGAATGGGTTTAACTTTATTGTTTATATTCTTATATTTTAGACAAGTAAAACATAGCAAAGAAATTTTAGATGTAAATGGCCTATACGGCTTTACATTATGTCAAAATATGCAAACTAATAATTTTCCACATTTTTCTTATGTGAATAAACGAAGTCTGACGCATTCAAAACAAGTCACTTTTTTTAACATATCTTGAAAAAAAATTCATTACAACTGGAAACAAGTATAATAAATGAATGAAATTTATAATTACTGACCGGAAGCATAGAACAAAAGAACAGAACTATTGATGTCCACAAAAACGCAGACCTTGGCCGTAACAAATGGTGAGCCGTCGAGGACGACTTGAGACAAACTTTTATGTTTCCAATTTCCAAATTTTGCCACGAATGAGGACGTCGATGGAACGGAGGCTCACAATCCTTAACAGTGAATCCCATCACGGGACTTTCGTGTCTATTTTAGATAGAAGTTTCACCATGATTGATGCCAGGATGCCTTAGAAACTAGTGATAAATGGTTGGCTTAAGAACACTTGAAAGGAGAACAAATGATATCTCCAAAATCGTCTGAATAATTCTCTTAGTTTTAACTCAATTTTTTTTTCATCTGACAAGTTCCAGACAGAAGAAACATTGGTAATATTCAACTGAATGCGAGTAAAAAAAATAAGCTTCAACTATGCCACAGCATTTGCAAGGCCAATCAAACCCTCTTGCATGAATCTCGAGAAGCATAAGAAACGGTCGAACTGCATGACCATGAGATCTATCTGCATGCTATAATCTGTCATCAGTTATTAGCTCGATCATAGTGAATTATTCATCAACTGATTTAGTCAGAGTAAATAATTTCCCCTGATTGCATCAGTATTGGTACTTGGAAGTTTGAACACAATTGAGCTTTGCATACAAGGGTAAAAGAGTGAGGGAAGCAGTTACCCTTGCACCCATAAATGATTTGCACAGTGTTTTGACAGGTTTAGGATGAGCTTCAGATGCATTACAAATAAAGCTAAAATGTCGCCATGGTGGCATTGTGGTCGCCTCTTTATCCACAATAACAACTTTTCTTGTAATACAAGGTATAATTGCCTGGTAACCAGTGCAAACTTCTCTTCTTGCAGTGCCTAAGGCAACTAAGCTTCCAGCAGGCCAGTTGATGTACTGTATCAAGTATCAGATAGGTTAAGACAGAAAGCAGAGTTAAAATCCAACATATGATGATCATGCACAAATCCGAATGCAGATACTCAACTGTTATGCAGTGATCATACTTCTCCCACCAGGGTAGACAATGAAAACAACAGAAAGCAACGTCGTTAGCTTGGGCAACAGTAACTTATTGTGTGTCCCTCGGCCTTCAGGTGTGACAAGTTAGAGCCAGGTTCAAAGACTCAAATGCAACCCCGTGGCTAGCAATGTTATTCATTGTTGTGGCTATAGTTAATTGACAAGTGCAAGGCTAACAGACTTGACGAACCAGTACAATAACAAAGATTAATAATTAAAGCAAAGAGGACCACATAATGTAGAAGAAACAAGGGCACTAGTTGTTATCTGTTTCCAGATAAGAAGGAAAGCAACCTCACTAAAAAAAGAGGAAAGCAACCTACTCCTGGTAACACCATTTTACTACTTGCACATGGTAATACGACCTTAATTCATCATGTTTTCAGCAGCTTCCCAGAAAGCATTGCCAGCAACCATATGCCAAAGGATGGGAGATGATCTATCAGATGGAGAAAGTACAATTGTGAGAAGCATGTAAAAGTTAAACCATGAAAAAAGAAATTTCTACACATTTAAAGATTTTAAATGAACTGACATAAGTTAACAAAAACTAACCAAGGTTGCTCAAAAGAAGAATGGTGCCTAGAATATCCTTAGTTGGCTTTGCTAGCAGCAGGGTTACGGCCAAATTGAATGATCATTGGCTTACCCTTGAATACATACCCATTGACCAGATTCTGCAAATAGTTAAAGAATAAGGATTTACTTAGAATGAAGAAGACAATAAAATTTCTAAGAACTGAACAATACATGCTATAGTGAATTTTTCATTTGGAATCTCAGGCTCAACCATATTCAGATGTAACAACTTACAAAAAAAAAAAAAATTCATGCAACACTATTTATTCAACGTTTTAATTTTTTTAGAACACAGAACGATGGATGGAATCTGAAATACATGGACCCATTGTCATTTTTAAAATTATAAAACAACTCAATTGAAAATACCAGAGCTTGTTGGGCAAGATCAACTGATGGAAATGTCACAAAAGCTTGTCCCCTCATGCGTCCTTCCTGGAATATATAAAGGATAGAATAAAAATACAGAATACTGTAGTGGTTTCTTTCCTTAGAATTGAGATGCACTTGTTGCTTAGATCTTAAACACTTTCAGCCATTTTTTAAGGGGTCATAATGAGGAACAAAGCCTAGAACAAAACCTTATTCCTTCCCTTTCACCCAAACATATAATGTTAAGATCTTGAGGACCATAAGAATAGTCAACAAAATTGCAATAGACGAGCAATATGATAAATATTTACCTTGAAATAATTTCACCTATACATAAAAATAACTAACTTTGCCAAGCAAACAGAACATAAGAATAAATATCTTATTCTTATAAATAATAATTCTTATAGAAAAATATTTTTTATTCTTGGAATAATAATTCTTTAACCAAACGGCTCCCAAGAGAATAAAAATGACAATGAACTAGGAGCTAGTGAGTGAAATAAGTGTGATATCCACAGAAAGAGTTTCTTATGCATTGCCGAGCAAAATTCATGAAAAAAACCACATATATAAAAAAAAGAATATCAAGTCCAATATTGATTAGAAGGTCACAACATAAAATATGATATTTTAAAAAGAAAAATGTAATGTCAAACTCGTCATATTTGACCAGTTGAACTAATGTAATGTATCTTTCAATAACAATTGAAAATATCTGGTTCTTATGGAGCATAATCTAGACATTCAAGAAAGTTGAAATGCTAACCTGCATAAGTTTAATATTCAACTCATACCTAGCAGCATCAACACTCCGAAAAAGTGACCCTGCAGATACAGTTAACAAAGTAATAAAAGGTATCTAAATGATCAAGTGTGGAAACACAAATCCAATGTGAAACTGATTGTAATTGGATCCATGTGCAAGGGAAATCTTTAAAATAAAGTATCAAAAGCAAATGATAATCAATTCACAGCTTACCAAATATGAAGTAGAAGTCATCAACAATGACATCTTTAGCCAAATTCTTGATATACAAGACACTTGCAGGGTTCCCGGGAGAGTAGTTCTGTAGCAAAAAGCACTCTGGTCAAATAATAATGATAAGATATGTAAATTAGTCCCTCTCAAAAAAAGATATGTAAATTAGTAACATCCAAAATGGTCTTCTCGATTAGATATATTCAAGATAGAGCAATTTTTAAGTAGCAATACATGCTGCTACAACTGCTCTTTCTTTTTATGAGGGAAAGGATGATTATGTGATTGCAGTGGTCATCTACTAAAAAACATGAGATTTACAAGTGTGCATTTGTATTACTCAATAACAAGAACAAGGAATATGCTATTCAACAATCAAAAGAGTTTCCTTCTTATAAGCAGATGAAAGACAAATAGTTTTACAATCACATATTGACATCACTAAAACTCTTCTACTATCTTCTCATCAGTTAAGACATATTTGTCATTTATATTTGCATCTATGGTCCGAAGAATCTTTCGAGCTTTTTATTCTTCGCGAATGCAATCAAGAGATGAATATGATACAAGGAAACTAAAAGAAAGCACATAGTGCACAATTTCATGGGTTAAGTGTCTTGGCTACTAATTGCAAGTTCACAGTAGAGAGTAGTAACAAATAGAATAGCTACTTCCACATATGTGAAAGCCAAAAAGTTATGATGCATGTCGAAGATCTGACCACATGGGAGCAGACAAATCAAACAGTACATGAACACATAACTTCATCATGTTCAAATAGAATAGCTACTTCCACATGTAAAACCAAAAAATTATGATGCATATTGAAGATCTGACCACATGGAGCAGACAAATCAAATAGTACATGAACCCATAACTTCATCATGTTCAAATAGAATAGCTACTTCCACATATGTAAAAGCAAAAAAAAAATATGATGCATATTGAAGATCTGACCACATGGGAGCAGACAAATCAAACATCACATGAACACATAACTTCATCCTGTTCACATACATGTTTTGTTTCATCCAAATATTCCGAATCTTTAGCGATCATAAAAAGCAAAATAAAAAAAGATCAGAAAAGGTATGCTACCTTGAACATGGGTAGAGATAATATTTCCTCTGGAGGCAGTTTTCCACTCTCTATTTCATGAGGTGTAGCAAAGAGTTTGTGTTCTAAATGTCCCTTCCCTGTATCTTCTTCCTTTGTTTCTGTTGTTTCCTTCACTACTTGCTTAGGGGCAATCTTTATCTGCAATTATCACAATATCCAATCACATTTCACTAGGTATTTGCTTTTGAGCAAAGTAGAATCATATTTCTCTGCTAAGTAAGGACCTGTAATATTGGGTTTTTCTTTTTGATTACTGGAACCTCTTTTGGTGTCAACGCTACAGGTTTCAGTCCAACATCTTCATGTGCCACATCTTTATCAACTGCCGGTCCCACAATGGCTTCACGCTTCACCCGTTTGTGGCTATGAAGATCAGCTTCGTCCTGTAAATCCATTTAAGAATATATAAAAGCAAACATTTTATCAAGCAAAAGTATTTTTTTGCTGTGCTTGATACATATGAACCAAAGAAAAGTCTCTACTTCTGATGATTCCATCTCAGATTCATCACTTGAAAGATGATCCAGATGCTTTGTTGTAGTAGGTATTGGTGGCGGAGGAGGAGCAGGAACTGGCGGTGGCAAAGGTGGAGTAGGCAATGCAGCACGAAATGGAGCGGGAATGTTCATTTTGTTCATCAAATGCAAGACCTAAAATTTCACAAATAAAGAAAACAACAAAAAATTGTGTTATTCCTCATTTACTACTAAGAGTTACAGAAAGATACAACGATTACAAACCTGCACATAAAATCGAGGAACAGCAATCAAGGCATTGACAATATTTGTTAATATATTTCCATCAGGCGGTGGATACGCATATCTGTGAATTAGGAAATACAATTTAGCACCATATGGAATAATGAATCCAATTGACATGACAAAATGCAAGGTTCCAAGGCTACTGAGATATACAGTATCTTTTATTCAAATTAAATATCAGATACAGGGTACAATTCTAACTATTAGCACCAGCTGCACGTGCAATGAACTTGTTGATAATCTGATAGATCTGGTACTTATTAAGATGTCTCTAAAACCAACTTTTTTATAAAAAAAAAATCAGCATACTTAATCAAGAAGATACATGTGTAGCATACACAACAAAATGGGAAAATAACTGCTCAAAAAGAACAAAAAGAAAAATCCCATCTGAGGATATATATACTCAGGCATCTTCATCTTGCACTTAGAAGATGGTGATGCAAGGACTAAAAAAAATTCCAAGAAACAATAGACACAGAGAGTGTTCCTTTAGTAGCAGAATGGAGAACAAACATTATTGCATTTGCATAAAGTTTTTTTGTGAGGGTCCAAATTTATCCATAGGAAATTGCATACAGGTAATGCTCATGATGTAAAACATGATTAAGGCAAGTAAAGAAAAGTCATTATAGAGGCCCATGTAAACCAATTTCAATTTATCAGGACTATAGCTTGCAAAATAAGATCATTCAAAATATTTTTATCAGCATAATGAGTGTTTATCCTTTCTTTGTGGATTCTGAGTGAAAATATAAGTTATAAACCTAGGAGAAAAAAGGCACAAATTGAGTCAGAAACTATCTCAATTCCTTGTTAAACTGTTTTTGACATAGGCACATAGCTACTGCTCTCATAGTTTTTTTGTTGACATAGCTATTCATATCATAGTTCGCTGGTTTAAATGAGTTCATGGCCCTATTTCTTCAGAAAAACCATCATCAAAAAGACAACAGGCCAGTAAGAAGTATAACTAAGGTAAAGTAAAAGGACCAACAACATATCTATATTTAGATAGGGTAAAAGATGAACCTCATGAACCATATTATGAAGATCCTTATATAATCAACCCTTGATAACTTGACATAATTTGTTTTCTCACAATTACATTTATGATGACAATGGCATAACGAATGTATATAATTCAATTTACAGATCCATATACCTGTTTACACCAGCATTTTTTTACTGGGGCTTTAGTTCACTTAAGCAGTGTTTTACTGGAGATTTTGTCTGACAAGATTGATTCTCTTACTGATAATAAATATTTAATAACAAAAACAGTTGGTCCACTCAATTCAAATTTGATTATCTCATGATGGATAAATAACCATGTTTGATCCATTCTGTATTTTCTTCACTCATTCCTTTCTCACAGAGGAGTCAATTCCATGCCACTATTTTCCAAAAAAGAGTAATGAGATTTTTCAAATAGTCTTAAACTTCTATTTTGAGAAAAAAAATACTATTTTTTTCTCTCAAATATAGCATAAACTATTTTCTATGTTAAAAGTTTTCCCTTTGTTCACATGGCAATACCATCTGGTCATGTAAGTATCAACGTGGCACAGATACAACAACATTAGAATAAATAAAAAAGGGAACAAAGTGTTCCTACAACTCTTTTCTCTCCATTATTGGAGATTGATTATAAACTATAAATTTCTCCTTTTTTTTTAATTTAGCACTGGCGTGTGAGGAATATTGCCTATTTAGTGTCACATTAACACAAAAAAAAATCATTAACATACTAGCATATGATAATTTGCGACAAAATGCAAAAGTTGAAGAAAGTTTCTCAAAATTAAATGGTGACTATAACAAAATGTTGAGGCTTCGTGATTATTAAATCAAATAGAGCAGAAAAAAGATATTTCATGAGCAAATACTTGTTAGAAGAGAACATACTCGAGATCTGGTGGAAATGGATAGTCAATACCAAGCCTCGGAGCAATAGGTTCACTACTAGACACTGTATTCTTTGAGTTGCCAGAAGGCTCCTTTGGATGGGATGAATTAGGTAAGTCTCGCATCTGACCATCACTTTGAGGGTCCGCACTTTTGGAATTCATCTTGCTCGCTCTCTCTACTGTCAAGACCTTTCCAACAAATCTCAATCTAGAAAATATCTCCACAAAGAAAAGGAAAAAGAAAAGAAAATAAACAGATAAGAAGTGATGAAACTGAAACAGTTTATAGTTCATAACAGGGCAACTGAAAGACATCCATTCTCTGATGCACAAATAATGAAATAACCACAGCAATTAAAGAAAAATATATTGCTAAGGTATCTGCAAGAGGCAAGCACCTATTCAACTGCGATTGTGCTTGAGTAGCCAGTGCGTCATCTTTGAAATCCACAAAAGCACAATTCCTCAGCCTACAAGGAAACAAAATGCAATAACAGATCCCATTGGAGAAACAACACATTCATACAATAACAATAATATTACTGAATACTGATAAAAATCTCCGAATTCTTGCTTCCTTAAGCATTGCTAAAACACATAAACTAGTAACAGTAAACTCTGGGATAAGCTTATCACCATAAACAACTCCAATCTTATTTAGTAATTCCGTGTGCTGATTTGCACGCTTCAGTTAATTAAACATATCATGCTCATTTGAGCATCCACCTTTGATTCCAAGAAGCAAGAAATCCTATTAGTTTCCAATCCTCTTATCCTTAATGACCATGGTTAACTTATAAAATGTACCAAAATATTTCTCCATGATCCGCAAAAAGTTAATTTCATAAAATGTCAGAAGTACCAAAACCAGTGTACTGCACATAATTTGTATCGATAAATTTTATTTCAGTCCAATGATTACCTCCCGCCGGCGCATGGGCGGACTGCGGAGGCGCCGTAGTGAGAGAAAAGGCGGGTGAGCATGTCAAGTGGCATAGCCTCCGGGAGGTGCCGGACCAAGAGGGTAGCTACCCCACCGTCGCCGTCGCTGCTGCCCACGGTGTCCTCGGGCTGCCGCTGCAGAGGATGCGTCGTCGACGGAGGAGGAGGAGGAGGAAGAGGGAAAGAAGGGGGAGCGAACGCCATGCCGGAACTATTCTCGCCGGAAATCTAGGGTTCGTCAGGAGAGGAAAGCGCGGTGGTGCGATCGCCGGAATAATTCGATTCCGTTCTTTTTCCATAGACACGGTTCTATCCGCAGTTACATAGTTGGGCCTTTTGTGCCATTTGGGCCTATTGGGCTTGTGTTCGTTAACCTCTTTAGTTGGGCTATTCAATTATAACAAATCTGATTTACTTTCTTCTTCTAATATTTTCCTTTATTTCACATTAGCGTTTATTAATTTTAATAAAGTTGAACTATAAATCTAACTATTAATACTATCCAATTTTGCATGTCTGTGTGATTTATGTAGGAAAGTATGTTGTATTCGTTTGAAAATAATTAAATGTGTTTCTTGATAAGAGCATCCAATTATCAGAAAATAAAATCCTAATTTAATCAAAATATTAATAAAGAGAAGGTGGATTATCTTTTTCTTTATTTTCCTAATACAATTGTTCACAAATAAAGGGATCGAGTCGTGGATTCATGGCGATAGTTTTCCCTCATGCTAGAAATGCTCCACATTTTTGGAAGAAATATAACATGTTTTTTTTTTTTTTAATATGACTAAGTCCACTTATCTTTCATGCAGTGTCTTGTCAAGGTATTAATAACCCTGACCAAATCCAAAGACCTAGAAGTTAATAAATGTCCATCACAATATAATGCTCAAGCCACCAAGCATTACACCACCTCATCCTTTTGACTTATAGACCATAAGCATGGATGAAGGTCTTTGGACTTACGAATTAATGCTATGCACGATAATGAAATCCGATGCATTAACTTGATTAGAGACTCGTTAACAACGAAGTTTCCACATGAATGTGAACATTCGACTATTTTGTATAAATATAGAAATACATATTTTACATAAAAGTAAAAGGAAACTATTGCTATAATAAATTGTTTAGTTTCATATCTAACTTTGATTATGCGTGGGAGATTAACGAAGTTAATCCAATGCGACATTCACGCGACACGAGGTCGGCCGGATTCCGGCGAACGGCAAAATTGTTCTTTCCTTCTGCATGGTGAAAGAGAGTAGTGGAACTTTAAAAGGGGAAGAAGGTAAGCAATCTCCGTCATTAATTTGTTTTGAGGATGGAAAAACAACTTCCATTAATTAATAAAACGACCCCGGGATTTTTTTTCATTCCTTCTTCAGGTGATTGAGGGCATATGGTCCACTTTGTACACATCAAGTGCATTTCGAGTATGTTGAAATATATTAGTTTCCGGGTGAAAAACTAAGGTCAGCATCAATCTTGGTGCAAAGATATTTAAGGTTCTATTTTCATACTTGTTGTGCAATTTCGTTTCAATTCCTATCTTATTTAGTAATATACTCATGACTTTTTTTTATGAGAAACATAAAAGTATATAACAAATGGTTAGCTTTCGCAATATCAGATAAATCTTATGTCAGCAAAAAAAAAGGAATGTGCATAGCTTTCTCAGGTACATACACCAAAAATACTTTGTTTTGTGATTTTTGCCTTGTACTTTTGGAAGAAAGGTTATTAAGTTTTCTTAAGTTTACTCTGGTGAGACTTTCAAGGACATAGATTGTCGAAAAGAAAGTAATTATTCGAAGACCGGTCTATTGAAACTTATAGTTGTATTTTATTGGTGTTAATAACTAAACAATTTTAAAGCCCCAAAAGAAAACAATTTTACTTGCCTCCATCTTCAAGGGAGTTTTTTTTCAGTACAAAAAAGCAAAAATAATAGGGGTAACCCATTGATGCGCCCGTACAATTCTTGTAATAAACTGGTAGAAATTTCTTGTAATAATTCTCGAACTTTCCTATAGCTCGATACTGTAGAAGCCACAAATCAACTCTCTTCGCGCGAGTCGATAACGCTTCCTTGATGACTTCGCCCGTAAAAATATAAATCTCGATGGGTTATTTTTCTCTCTCCACTTTCTCACTCGTAGGGGTGTTCATTGGTCGGGTTTGACCCGATCCGAACTCAAATTCAACCCAATCCGATTAATTTTATTCAGATTGGGTTGGGTCAGGTTGATGACAAATTAGTTATCGAATCCGATCCAACCCGATTTTCATTGGGTCATGTTGGATCGGATCGGGTCATCAATTTATACGATTAAAATATTTTATATATTTTTATAATATTTAACAATTAATTATATTTTTCTAAAAAAAGAAAGAAATATATTTTTCAAAGATTTGTAATACTTGTAAAGGGTATAAGTATAAATTTTAATATATTTTAATTATAAAGTAATATAAAAATTTTATCAATAATAAATTGGTTAAATTTAATAAAAAAATATAAAAGTTCGGGTCGTCGGGTTGGATCGGGTAGATCGAGTTTGAAAAACTGAAATACGTACCCGAATCGGGTCGGTTCGGATTTGACCCGACCACCTATCCGACCTGATCCAATTAAAATTGGATTGGTTCAGATCATCGGATTTATCGGGTCGATTCGACCTGGTGAACACCTCTACTCACTCGTCTTCTCTCTTGTGCAGATTTAGGGCTTGCCCCTAGCGACGCTTCTTCCTTGTCTGCAACCCTTCCCAATTCCAGAGCCGAGGAGGTGGACGTCGAGCGGCAACGTCTCCGCCTTCATATCCATGGAGAACATGAAGGATTCAAGCAAGTCAAGAGGGCATGGAGAAAAAGGAAATAAAGAAGGAAACAAGAATACAAATGCGAGGATTTCGAGCTCATACGAACTTCCAAAAGCGTGGTGGCCACTTTCTTATTAAGTTTTCTAGTACCCATTTCTTCTATCTCTTTGCTATTGATACGTCAGTTTTCCCACTCCATCTCCCTTCTTTGACTGTTTTAAAATGACACACGCTTCTTTACAAGTTTCTCACAAAATTCTTTTACATTACAAAGTCTTTAAAATGAGTTGGCTTTCTTCGTTGTCTTTTGCTCATCTCAACTTGTTCTCTAATTTCTCTCTTGATCGCTTCTCTGGTTTCTTCTCTGATTTCTCTCTCGATCGCTTCTCTGATTTCTCTCCCGACTTCTTCTCTAGTTTCTTCTTTGGTTCCTTCTTCGATGGTTTCTTCTCGAATTTCTTTGTCTTCCATACTTCTCTCTGTCTCTGTTACATATTTCTCTGCCAAACACCTTCTTCTTTTTTTTCTTTATTCTCAGACATATGAATCATAACATTTTCCCCCACCGATGGAAAACTCACATCGCCCTTGATGTGATAATTAGGATAAGTTGCTTTGAAAGACTGTAAGTCTTCCCATGTAGCATCGGCCAGGTCCTTACCAGACCGTTGAATAAGGACCTGGTTATAGAAGCACCCTTGTCGTTTGATAAGTCGAGTAACAACAACAGTCGTAGGATAGACAATAGGATCTTTAACAAAAGAGAACTCTGGTAGTAACTCATCTAATGTCAGTTCCCCGTCAAACTTTTTTGAGCCTAGAAACATGGAATACAGGATGCATCCTTGTTCCATTATGTAACTGTAGCTCATAAGCAACGGGGCCGATTCTTTTGAGTACTGAAAAAGGTCCATAAAATCTAGGAGATAACTTGTGTGATCCCCCACAGCAAATGTAACTTGAGTATCGAACAAATACCAAATCCCCCACAGCAAATTCTTTATTCGTCCTGTGAGAATCAACTAGCCTTCATTCGTTGCTGAGCTTTAGATAGATTCAACTTTAAGTACCTCATCTTGATCAATCAACTCATAATCAACAGCTTCCATATTTGACTGACTCCAAACATATTGTGTATTTTTCGATGGTTTTTGACCATAAATCACCTCAAAAGGATTGAGGGTGAACCAGAATGATATGATGTATTATACAAATACTCTGCCCAGGGTAAATATTTTACCCATGTAGTAGGACGGTCCATAGCAAAACAGCGGAGATATTGTTGCATGCAGTAGTTAATCACTTCAGTCTGCCCATCATATTGAGGATGATATGCTGAACTCATGTGCAACTTAGTCTCACTAAGGACGAATAGTTCACGCCAGAAAGAACTTAGGAAAATTGAGTCACGATCTGAAATAATTGTTCATGAAAAACCATGTAGCTTGACCACCATATCAATAAAAAGTCTTGCTACCTTAGGAGATGTGTAGTGTGTTGGAAGAACCCCATAGTGACAATATTTGGAAAGACGATCCACCACCACCAGAATTACTATATTCCCATTGACTGATGGCATCGAAGTGACAAAATCCATCGATACATCCTCCCACACCCTCTCAAGTATGGGCAACGGTTGTAAAGTCTTGTACTGATGAAGTGCAATACTTTATCTGTTGACAAACTTTGCAATTTCTGATATCAATTTCCACAGTGGCCTTCAATCCGACCCAAACAAATTCTGCTGTCAATCTTCTTATATGTTTTTAAAACTCCCGAGTGACCACCCATTGGTGTCTCATGAAACTCCCTTAACAGAACTGGAATTATAGAAGAGTTGTGTAACAAAAAGATTTTGTTTTGTTTGTATAATAATCCATCTCTAAAGACCAAACCCAGCTCCTTTTCATGACCTTCTTTTACTTGTGCCACCAAGTGATTCAACTTATCATTTGTAGCATATTCTCGCTTGACCTAATCTATTAAGGTAAAGATAGGCAGTGATGTTAGAACCGGATCAGACCAGCTGGTTCAATCGTCGATCGGTCATTAAGGCAGTTTTGATTCTCCCTTCAAATCAGACTAACATTCAAACCATTTTGAACCGGTCAAACCTGGTCAAAACTTGGATTTGACCGCTTGAATCGTACAATTTTCATCAGACCGGTCAATAAATGCTTCTTTGTCAAAAAATGAATAAAATTGTGTGATAACTTGGAACTAAATCCTGGTCTCTCAAATCAATTGTCATCTCTTTTACCACAATGCTATTTAGTATTACATGATTATGGATAATCTTACATTATATATAAAAGATTTCTGTGCATACTATATGACTTTCTATTTTCATTTAAATTATTTTGCTTTATGCAAATACCATATTGCTTTTGCATTTTATCTATCTTTTTTTGGATGGAAAAATAATTAAAAATTGAATAATTAAGTAAAAAAAGGTTAGATTGTTCATTTAATTTTCTTCCAAGTTTAACATTTTTTATAATGTTTATTAATAATTGAATTCATGAACTATGCATTTATAAATTATAATGTATATTTGATATTAAAATAAAAAATATTATTATCATTTGTCTTTAATTGAAACTTGTAAATTATGTTATTATAATTTAATACGTAATTCTATAACAATTAAGAAATATGTGTTCGTAGAAATTATAAATAAATATATTATTTTATTGTTAACATGTTCGATCATCTAGCTTGATCGGATCGATCGTTTCGACTTGAACCAGGAGCCTCACCGGGTCAATGTCCGGTCCAATTCTGATAACATTTAAGATAGGCGTAGTAATACCACAAAACTGGCTACCGATTATATGTTGTTGAGATAGAGCATCAGCCACTCTATTTTCGGATCCCGCCTTATAGATAATAGTGCAGTCATAACCCATTACTTTGTCACAACTGTTGTTGTTCAGGAGTTTGAATTACTTGAGTCAGTATCTCTTTCAAACTCTGATGATCTGTTCGAATTGTAAAATGGTGTCCTAATAGATACCGCCTCCACTTTCGAACAACTTCAACAATAGCAGATAACTCTCGTACATAGACAGAAGCCCGCTACATAGTAGGGGTAAGCTTCTTGCTCTAAAAACATATATGACGATTTTCTTGTAAAAGAACATCTCCTATCCCAATACCTAATGCATCAATCCCAATATTAAGCATTTTTTAAAGATATAAAAGCTATAGTAGCCTGATCAGTCCAAACAAAAGAGTCTTTTTTAAGCAAGTCCATTAGAGGATTAGCAATAGTAGCATACCCTTTTATGAATCTTCGATAATAAGTTGTCAATCCCAGAAATGCTCTTAATTTCTTGAGTGAAATAGGTTGGGGCCACTTGCTGACTGCCTCAATCTTACTTCCAATTGGCTCCACACCTGCTTGTGAGACTATATGACCCAAATAATCAATTGTATTTTGACCAAAACAACATTTGCTTTTCTTCACATAGAATTGATTCTCCTTAAGACACATTAAAGTGACTGATAGATGTTGCAAATGAGTTTTCAAGTCCCGGCTATAGACTAGAATATCATCAAAAGAACACAATAATGAATTTGCGTAGATAAGGAGCAAACAATATGTTCATGATACTTTGAAAAGTTGAAGGAGCATAAGTAAGCCCGAAAAGCATTACCATAAACTCGTAGTGGCCCTCGTGAGTTCGGAAAGCAGTTTTAGCCTCATCTCCTAGACTCATGTGAATTTGGTGGTAGCCTGCCCTTAAGTCCAACTTAGAAAAATAAGCCACACCATGAACTTCATCTATAGTAGGACTAGGAAATTTATCCTTCACTATTATATTGTTTAAGGCGGGATAGTCTACACAGAATCTCCAAGAGCCATATTTCTTCTTAACCAATAAAACTAGTGATGAGAAGGGACTCAAACTGTGACATATTATGCCCTGATCTAGCATTTCTTGTACCTGCTTTTCTATCTCATTTTTTTTAAAATGAGGATGCAGAATATGTATGGTCTGACATTAACTATAGTACTATCAACCATAAGATGAATCCGATGTTGAACTTCCCTATGTGAAGGTAATGACGTAGGTGCAGCAGATACTGAGTCAAATTTGTTTAGGATAGTATCAACCTAACCCTTATGCATGTTGTTGTCTTGACCCACTTCCACTTCCTCGGCAATTAACTGATAACACTTCATTACATCTTCAAGTTTGTACCATTCTCTTAAGTTGTTAATATGTGACCATATGCGGTTTTGATTGCTTCAATCCTTGTAACTAAACTCCCTGTCCCTGCCACTGAAAGACATGCTTAGCATATTATAGCCAATAGTGATAGCTCCCAATTTTTGTAACCATTGTACCGAAGTACTACGTCAGTGCCTTCAATAGGTAGAACATAAAGAACATCTGTGAGTAAAAACTCTTGTACCAAAAATTCCACTTGAGCACATTGTCCTTCACATTTTAATATGTCTTTGTTGCCTATCATATCACTGAAATATGCTGAAGGACTAACCATTAATCCCAATCTTTGAATAACCTTCTCTTGAATAAAATTATGTGTAGAGCCACTGTTTACCAAGATTGTCACATATTGCCCGCGTATGCTTCCAGTCAATCTTAATGTCTGGGGTAATAATACCCTTGATAGAGCATGTAAGCTTATTTCTAACAAAGTTTCTGATTCTTCCACTTTATGATCTTCTTCCTACTCAAATTCCTTATCTCCTTCTGAAACCATTAGTAGTAGAAATTGCGGTCTACATTTGTGCCCACGATGAAACTTCTCATTGCAATTATAACACATACCTTTTTCTCTTCTAGTTAGCATTTTTGCTACTAACAATTGTTTGAGTGGTAGAACAATAGACTCATTACTAGGCTTGTTTACTCCACTGGCTTGATATGTATTATAATTTGAGGAATTGACAACTTTTCCCACAGAACCAATACTAGCATTGGATTCTAATATGGGCTTAGTCAACATAGTTGATGGCTAATTGGTCATCCTCTAGTTCTGATATTTGTGTTGACTCAATTCATTTAGCTTTTCTTCTTGCAATTTAGCTAACCTAATAGTATGCACTAAACTCTTAGGTTGAAAAGCTTGTACCTCACGTCTAATGGTAGCCTTTAGTCCCGAGATGAAGCATGACAATAGAAATGATTCAAGAAGTCCCATGACCCGGTTTGATAGTCGTTCAAATTGTGACTGATATTCCAACACCATCCCTGTCTGAACTAGCTTCGATAATGCTCCCTGGAAATCTTCAAACTCAAAGGGACCAAAACGAGTTTGCAATGACTAGATGAAATGAGCCCATAGCTAAAGGAAGGGCTCTCTTCGCCCATCAAACTGATATATTTATTTCGGTACATCTAGTGGTACCATTGAAGTGATGGTCCTTCAAAAGCAAATGCGACCACCGTAATCTGATCTTCCTCTGATACTTCACAAAAATCCAAGAATTGCTCAGTCTTGAAGATCCATCCCAGTGTGTCGTCCCTTTGAACTTTGGGATTTCTAACTTTATATTTTTCAAGAATCATGGTATACTTGTAGTCTGTGACTTTTCTACAATTCTTGGTGTAGCGGAATTGTTATTCTAATTTGAATTTGATTCTTGAACAGGAACACTAACCTTCTGAGCCAAGGTTTCATACTTTGCATTCAAGGTATTCATTCTTGTTGTGAAGGTCTGAAATTGTTGTTCCACCATAGTCTGCAATTTGCTAACAACCTCCTCCATCTGTGCCCATCTGGTTCCCTCCGCCATGGATGATTACTAGCAACTTCGGACGCAACTTTCTCATATCTTGACAAGTCTCTCAACGAAAGCATGAAATTGATGCGCCCGTACAATTCTTGTAATAAACTGGTAGAAATTTCTTGTAATAATTCTCAAAATTCCCTATAGCTCGATACTGTAGAAGCCCAAGCTGCCACAATCCAACTCTCTTCGCGCAAGTCGAGAATGCTTCCTTGATGACTCCGCCCGTAAAAATATAAATTTCGATGGGTTATTTTTCTTTCTCCGCTTTCTCACTCGTCTTCTCTCTTGTGCAGTTTAGGGTTTGCCCCTGCGACGCTTCTTCCTTGTCCGTGACCTTCCCAGTTGCAGAGTCAAGGAGGTGGACGTCGAGCGGCAATATCTCCGCCTTTAGATCCGCGGAGAACATGAACGATTCGAGCAAGTCAAGAGGGCGTGGAGAAAAAGGAAATAAAGAAGGAAACAAGAATACAAATGCGAGGATTTCGAGCTCCAGCGAACTCCCAAAAGCACGGTACGTGGCCACTTTCTTATTAAGTTTTCTGGTACTCATTTCCTCTATCTTTGCTATTTATATGTCAGTTTTCCCCTCTGTCTTCCTTCTTTGACTGTTTTAAAATGACACATGCTTTTTTACAAGTTTCTCACAAATTTGTTTTACATTACAAAGTCTTTAAAATAAGCTAGCTTTCTTCGTTGTCTTTTGCTTATCTCAACTTCTTCTCTAATTTCTCTCTCGACCACTTCTCTGGTTTCTTCTCTGATTTCTCTCTCGATCGATTCTCTGGTTTCTTCTCTGATTTCTCTCTCGACTTCTTATATAGTTTCTTCTTTGGTTCCATCTTTGATGGTTTCTTCTCGGATTTCTTTGTCTTCCATACTTCTCTCTATCTTCTTACATATTTCTATGTCAAACACTTCTTCTTCTCTTTTTCTTTATTCTCATACATATGAGTCATAAAACCCATATTCAAGAAGACTTTAGAATTTTAATTTGGGATCATTAATTTTAACGTCTAATCATTCAAATTCATATTTATAGCTAATGGTAGAATTTGGAAGCAAGGAAAAAGATAAATCCAAAGGAGCACATAGAACTAAAAATAATTCTTATAGAACAATAATTAAAAAAAATCCTTCGTGAAGATTTGTTTCACTACTTTTAAGCTTGATTATTTACCGTCCACCACCATGAGTTGCGTTATCGATCGCAGAAACATGATAAATAGTTTACTTTTTTTACTGTAAACAAATATTGATTAAATTGGCTTTCTTCAAAAGATGTAAAAGTTTATTGGTTAACTAATGCATTCCAATTTTACAATATGTATTTAAGAAAATTAACAAATCAGGAGCTATAAATAAATAAATAAATATATATATATAATTGTTAAAATAAGAATTTATGTCATACAGGCTACAGATAATCACAAGGGATGACAAGATGACCGCGGCAACGTGGGTAATGTGTACATTCAAAGTGATTTAACTAATCTAAAAATCAAGTGATATTTTTTTTAAGTTTAAAGAAAGTTAAAAAAATGTCAACTTTGAGAAAATTTTCACTTATCTTAATTCAGTTGTCGACTTTCATTTTATAATAAGATAATATTATAATATTTCTATCTACGCCATTTTATAAATAATAAAGCAATATAGTTTAATAGAAAAAATATGTAGCGGACTCATTTATGAAGGGTCACATGTTTAGCTATAAGAATTTTATCGAAAAAACCCATAATAAATATATATTATTATGATAGTTAGGTGGTACATATATGTGTTTATTATGACTTCTTATATTAAAAAAATTATATATTTGATATAATCTGACATATTCAAATAAATAAATAATCATATTTTGTACGCATTTATGCGGAAAAAATATACTATAAATTCTTTACCCTAATTTATAATATAAAAATAAAATGCGGACTGGTTCCACATCACCCATCCATCATCCGGGACATAAGAAAAGATGAAAAAAAAGAGAGGAGGAAGAAGATACCATACATATTTTTTTGTTATTACTGTTTAAGATGACAGTTATTAAACAAGCAAAATTCTTATTACTTTTAGTTAATCGAGTTATGGTTACAAAATTAAATGGCATTATTAAATACCATTACGAAATTATAAAGCATCTACTTTTAAGGTTCAATTAAGTATTTTTGGTTAGATATATTTTCTTTAACGTTTAGTTATAATTTATTTTCTTAGTTTAATCTCAAACTATAAATTTGCGTCTATGAACCTGTCAAGATTTATTATTCTAATCCTTCTATTAAGTTCGGCCAGCAACTTGTTTATCTTATCTTGTTAACCATTGTGAAATTATATATGTATACACTTAATTTTATGTTTTTTTATCTCTTGAACTGAATTGTTTTATTTTTTTAAAGAAATAAAATGAATTTAATTCACCACGTAGCACATAAATATATTGTTTTCAAGACCTTGTCTGAACTGTAGCCCAAAACTAAATAATAACTACCAGAGAACAAATACTAATTAATCACTTCGGTCACACAAATAATTTTATTGATAATCCAGAAATTTGAGAAATCAATTCCAATGAATCCACAATGTGATGCCGACGAAGAAGGGAAAAAGGGTTAGTATTAAGAAAGGAGAGAGAGAGAGAGAGAGAGAGAGAGAGAGAGAGAGAGAGAGGTTGGTAGGTGAAGACTGAAGAAACATCCAATTACCTAACTTTATCAAGTTGGAGAGAGGAACGAGAAAGACAAAGATGATACCACACCATGCTCATGTACACAAAAAATCTAGGCAACTACTAATACTTTTTAAGTTAACGCCCTCTTGTCTTTTGTCATGAGTAGGACAAAGTGTAACGCCCGACTAAAAGCAATTCCCGGTGGCAATTTAATACAAGCCAAGGCCCGACTAATTAATTTATTAAACCAAGAGGAGAGAGGATTAAAAGCAATTCACAAGAGAACATGTCTCATGGGAATGAAGCATATCATGAGGATATATAATATTTATCCCAAAATATATTACAAACGGCTACTATCTATCTTTTGGACCCCTTCTATCCACCTCACCTTGCCATCATCACCTTCACATTCGTATATCCCAATTCTCATCTTAAGAGGCTAAAGATAGGCTTTCCCTTCCTTTCTCTCTTGCTTATGTTTAATATTTTATAAATCTTTTATACATATTATATTTCTCTCTCATCATTGTTATCTTTTAGTGGTCTTTTTCTCAATAGATTGCTTTTTGGACTCTTTAGGCCATAGTTGACAGCACCCATTCCTTGGGGAGCACTCATGAACAGAAAGCTTGGAAGCCAAAAGCCAATTGGTGGATGGAAAAGTTGAGTGACGCCAAGGGGAGTGAGCCATGATGTCATTCCGAATTGCCCTCTCATAAAAGGAAACGAGAAGCTATTAGGATTTAATAAGATCCATATAATGTAACATAGACATTTCATATATGCATCAATTGATTCACTATATATGCATAATTATCATTTTTTTCTTTTCAAAGTTAATTATCAAAGGAGTTCTTTCATATATTGTTTTAAAATACTTCAATAAAGTGCACGGGGATAAAGATTAAGATAAAAAAAATTAGAAAAAAAATGTTGAAATGATAATGCTTCCACTGTAAAATATAAATTCCTCCTGACATGCATGTTGTGGGTTCTTCTTAAGTCTTGAGCTGGATATGGATGGCCTCCAATTATTGCACCAAGTGCAAGTTGTGAGCCTTCTGTTGCACCAGTGGCAAAAAAGCTCAGGAGTAACTAACCCTGATCCAGAGGACCACAAATATATATTCCTCCCCCGGTTGTAGCTTGCAAGACTTGTTCATTGTTTTGTCATGCCATCTCTCTTGTGTTTGGCCTTTAATACAAACATCAGTGCATACATACATTTAGTTCAAGTGTTTGAAGCCTGATTATTTGATTAAACTTTGACACTGGGAAATGAACATCATATATGAAAATTTAATCATGATGTATATGGTAAATTGTGCTGGTATCTCTTATAAAGAGAGTCTGAATTGCATGCAGCTGGCTCATGCATAGTAGAAGTGAAAAGAGTGAAAATGCTTTTGTTGGAGAAAACCTTGGACACTTCAAAGGACGAATGCATGCGAGCGACTCATCATCACGTAGCGATCCATTAATGATAATGATTAATAATGTAATTAGTTGACAAATTAAGCATAAAACATGATCAATTATTAACCCTTGCTTGTAGAAAACTTTATGATGGTTGCAAGAAACCACCCGTATGATGAAGCGTCCCTACCACCTGTTCTCTATCAATATGTACGAGGTATGAAGCTGAAACGACCTGAAACATATGATGAATTCTTTCCATAGAAGGTAAAGAAGGAAATTGACATGAAAACTATGCATCCAATATAGTTCTTAAATCATTCTTGTTATAGTCCATAACTTTTACGATGATTGATTACGGCTGATATTAAACATGTTATTCATGACTTTGGAAGAAAGCATTTGTTTCCTCCAAAAGAATTGTATGACGAAAGAATAATAGATCTAGTACGCATATACTGTAACTTTTATAAGCAACCTTATTAATATGTTCGACATGATTACATGTTGCCTAAAGCATGCGTTTCCTTTGCATGCCTTATGCATATATACATATCCTCTATAGTTAGAAAACACTATCAACACAAAACCTAGTTGAAAACCTAGCAGCATATGTTTTGATCATGTTGATTCCTGCACGAAATAGTCTTCCATAATATAATTTGTTTTGCACCTTAATTTCATGTTAGACTTGGTATGATGTAGTGAGCAAATGGCCTTCAAATAGTGATTGGATTGTCCATCACAACTTTAACTTCTAAGGAAGTTTTTTTATTTAATTACTACTTATAATTATGAATTATCTGAGTGAGAGAGGATGCATATACTTCTAATTACATGTAACATATTTAATTAAATTATCTTGATGAGCCTTGAATCTAAGGAAGTATTCCTAAGACATGTTGTGCCTCCATAGAATGAGGGTGGAGCAGCCTTGATATATACAGCTAATTAATATATAATTAACTATGACATGAGGTCACGAAGAGCACGTGCTTCTCAGATCAGAAGATGGTGTCACGTGAGGGAAGGAGAGAGAAAGAGAATATCCTCTCTCTCTCTCTCTCTCCTCATCCCCCGTTTCTTATGCATGAGTGGTGGGTGTAATGGCTCAAACGGGGGTTCTTCTCCTCTCACCAAGTCTTTGATATGAACGGAAACGCTTTGCTTTGAATGGAAAGCATGCTGTTATCCCAAGCAAATCACATGAATAGTACCCTTGTCAACTTGCACCTCTCTCTCTCTCTCTCTCTCTCTCTCTCTCTCTCTCTCTCTCTCTCTCTTTGCAAAGAAAAGAAAAATGGCGGAATATGATGAAAGAATTCTATAACAAGAATGATGGTGATGATAAAAAAAAAGAATTAGCTGTATAAAGATTACTGTTAACAGGGACATGACATGAGATTTCTGAACAAGCTTGAGGTGGATAAACACCCACAACCTTGTTGGAATTAGCAAAAGGAATTAAAAATAGAAAGGATGACCTGTGCAGAATTATTAGGGCACATATATAAGACCAGGTACAGTTCACCAAGGGAATTAATTAAACTTAATACACTCATCAACATGATAATTCCAATCCAAAGAACAATTTTTTGTATCAATAGTTAATCCAATAAATACATCAGGAATAGGATACATGATCCCCACTATATGTTCCAACAAGAAAAAAAATTTCTTGTTCTTGGATCAGATTCCACACCTTTCTTCTATCATGTCTCTATAGGAGTTTAATTCAATGTGTTTACTCTATATAACCAAGCCATCAGAGATCTATGTACAGTAATGGCGGTATCTAATAAACCCAAGGCCTGAACAAGCCATGAGAGGCCATGCAGACAGACACTACAAATGGATCCTAACAATTAAAAAACGATCTCGCACGATCGAGTCCTCCGGTGATATCAACTCCAGAAGATGCTCTCGTAGTCGAGGTCGTCGTCGACGTCGTAAGGCTTCGAGGAGATCTCGGCGTTGTAGTCGGTGCTCAGGCCGGTGTCCTGGGACGGGCAGCCTATGGACTGGTTCGAGTACTGCTCCATCTTGCAGTCCTTCCCGATGGCGAACGAGGCGTCGTTGTTCCCGGCGGCGCCGGCAAGCGTCCTCAGTATGTCTTGCTCCGGGTGCAAGTAGCCCATGTTTGCCGAGCCCGGGAGCGCGTAGTACGAGCTCTGCGCCTGCAAGTGCGTGTAGTACAAGGCGCCGGCGTTGGCCGCCGCCGGATTCGAGCTCATGAACTGTTGCTGGTTCTCCAGTCCCAGCAGATTTGAGCTAATGGTATAGCCCAAGCCGTTGTTCACGTGGCCGCCGCCGGCGGCGGCAGCCAAGCTCGTACCCGGCCGTGAGCTCGGGCCGGGATAGGGGGCTTCCATGAGAGGGGGCAAGGTACCGGCGGGGCCGAAGAAGCCCTCCTCTCCGAGAGGGTCTACACTTTCCATGCCAGGCTGCTGTGGGGTTTTCTTCAGGCTAATGTTCTTGTGGAAGACCCTACAGACAACCCATTCATCCTGCAATGATGGAATTCAGATTCTTCACACAAAGCAAATATAACAAATAAAACAAATAAATTTGAGCAGCAGATAAACATATATAATTGATAGAACAGAAAGAACAGGAGGCCGTATAAGATCTATGTGCATATCTATGATAGATAGATACATACCTTGACAGACTTAGGGATGTTGATAAGATTAGATTTGCCATCAAGTCTGAACTCGTGCATCACCCAGTTGGTCTTGGCACCCTTTGGAGCCCTCCCTTCGTAGAAGACGAGGGTCTTCTTCATGCCGACGAGGACTCCCTTCCCCCGGTAGATCTCCTTATCTTTCCCTGTGGCCTTCCAGTAACCTGACTCTGTGGCCCTGTTGGTCCTCGTCCCAGTTGGGTACTTCCTGTCCTTGTGGCAGAAGAAGTACCACTCCTTCTCCCCCATCTTCGCCTTACCTGATCATTCGCATCAAACACGCCAAAAAGAATCATGCACCAGAACAAGTTTAGGAACCAAAAAAAAACTCGAATTTTGCAAGCATCAAATCATATGATCGGAAGGAACGCTGCAAGGTCGAACAGCAAAGAAAGAGAGAAGCTTACTTGGGAGCTCCCATGGCTCGCACCTGTTGAGGTCTACCTCCCCTATGGCCCTCGGACTGAAGCCGCGGCTAACGACCTTGGGCGACAGGTAGTGCGTTATGATCTCCTCGTCAGTGGGGTGGAACCGGAAGCCAGGCGCAAGCTCCATGCAGTCCTCCACCTGGTTCCGCGCTGAGACGCCGGCCATCAGCACCTTAATATATGGCACAGGAGGAGAGAGAGAGATTGATATGAGCAGAAAGCAAAGGATCTACAAGAGAGAGATCTCTCTCTCTCTGACACAAATTGGCAGTCACAGATCCCGAGGCAAGAGAAGGTTGGAGACCCAATAGAAAGGAAGCGAAGGAGCGCACAGGCCAAGGGCGCGTGGTGGAGAGAGAGAGAGAGAGAGAGAGAGAGAGAGAGAGAGAGAGAGAGAGAGTTTAAGAAAGCAGAGGAATGAAGGGGTGATGGCATACTTAAATAGATTGCCTAAAAAGATCCGTGCAGCTGAAGGCACTTCTTGGAGAAGCCAAAAGGGAAGGAAGGAAGAGGCCAAAACATTTTTTAATCTCCTTTTTTTTAATAGTCCTTGTATATTTTTCTAATCACCCTATTAAATTTTTTTCTAAACTTTCACAGTAGCATAAAAGATAACTTTTATAATATGTGAATATTAGAAAAAAAAATAGTAGGAGGGATTTTAGAAGAATATAGATTTTTTTCCTTTGTTTTATGGCTACTATTACTAGATTTGTTGCCCCATCTCCCCTCCAGTTATTCCTTACAGCATCAAGTTTTTCTCTTTGTTTAAGGTCTCACTCATCCAACCTCCCTAATCTTCATTAGCAATACCACTAATTAGTTCGATTGGATAGTGGGTTAGAATCAAATTTTAGTTTAAGCTCTGAGACTAATTTATATTGAAATATATATAATATATATATGGATATTTACTGAGATTTGACAATTAAGGTTTCTGGAAAGGTGCTGTGGACCAATGTGTTGAGGGTGGAAGAATTGAAGATAAGGTAAACAGGAGAAGGGGGCTTCATTGGAGCACATGCATCTGAACCTAACCATTGGAGGCTTGAGAGGATCTTGGAACAGAGCCATTACTCAGAGTTTTTACACAGAAAAAATAAATTAGATATCACTGTTCAGAGTCTGCAATTACCCTTCTCTACTGATAGACTCACAGAAGCCATATATGGAGCACATTTTTTTCATGCGGTTTACAACACATGCTTCTGGCTCTGGCTCAGCTCTTACATAGAGTTCTTAGTAAGGATCAAGTATTTCGTCATTAGTGGTTAAATGTGTGGTTGGGAAAGCTAATTAGGTGCTTAATCTGAAGCAACTTCTAGAAAAAAAATACTTCATTTAGAAGGTCCTCCAGAAAGCATTCTTTCTTATCTTCCCTGTAGTTTATTCTAAACCAACTTTGGATCTAGTTTTCTAAATAAAAAGAAAAGTTTGGCTAAGTGGACTCTCAAAATATCTACCCTTTGGATATATACTACTCATACTTAGGATACACTTTTAATTTGCTTCTCTTCCTGATGTTTATAGAAAAAAAATTTGCCGTTTACTCCATCTGGAGAAATTTTGAGGAGGCATCCAAGTGCCAAACTGCATGAACATAATAAAAAACAAGTAAGTACCACATAATGTTAATAAGGAAAAATAACCATAAAGAAATCAATTGGACAACAACATATTTTTGTCATCCTGATACATTTGGCTTGGCCTTCTCATCTTTGTCTATTAAAAATGATATATTATAAACATTTTTTTTCAATTTTTAATCTCAGGGATATTTATTTTTTTATCTTTTTCGCTTCAAATTGGATTATAGGCAATTATCTTTTTTGTTACCAAAATTTTACATGTAATTAACTCTAAATCTCTAAATATGAGAGAAAACAAAAAAAAATTGAGGATTTGGAGATGTTTGTTTGCAAATTAAGCAAGTTGACGAAAAATGATATTAAAAAACGAGTCGACGCGCATTCACCTTCAAAACCCTACCGCACAACGTGTCTTTCCTGTGGGTCCCGCGCAAGCAGGGGACCCCACCTGATTCCACTGCTACGTGTCGACACGAAAGCCTCCGTCGCAACCAGCAGAACCCGTGGCTTCGCGTGTCAACTTCCCACCTCAATCCGACGTGTCCGTTATCATAATCCCGTCCTTAATTAATCCCCTCTCTCTCTCATCTTTTTTTTTTAATTTCTTTTGCTATTTCTGATTGCGTTGATACATGAGTAGAATATCTGAATTTAGTTTATTTATGATAATAAGGTATGCAAATTATTTTTTTCTTAAACATTTTCTATATATTTAAAAAGAAAATTTGGACATCTCAGAATTAAACTTCCATTCCAATCTCTCACTTAGGACGAACCCACATATATTTCGAGAGAAAGAACTCGATTCCCTCAACTTTTCGATATATGAAGTATATATATACGTAGCTGTAGTCAATAAATAAAGTAAATGTTAATAAATTATTATTATTATCTAACTGATGTAACGGATAAATAATTTTGACTAGTATTTAGAGGTATAGAATTTAAAATTTATCTTTTCTAATTTTTTATAATTTATTATTATATATTTTCGCTCCCTAATTTTTTTTAGGTCTATCCTGCTTGCAAGAAGAGAACAATTCAACACGAGTAAGAACTTCATTTATTTATTTATGCTCATAATTAGTACATTTAATTACTATTTAAGTCGCCACCGTAATGACAAGCATGGGAGTTGGATTTATGTGGTTGAATTGTATGAACTATGAAGCTCTTTGAATTATATAATATAATTTTATAATAAATTAGTAATTTTTTATTAATTGAGGCTGAGACGGTGAAAATTATTTGATCAAATAAATGAAAATATCTATCCTTACTAGAATAATAATCTTTATTTTCGAATAAAATTTCTTAAATAAAATATAATTGATTCAGATTTGATTGCTATCATTAGTCACTGAAGCATAGTTAATTTTATCCAGTGAGTTACATTGATTATACATGAAGTGTGCTATTAGATCATTTAATAAACAATATAAATCTTATTATTAGTGAAATGATTAATTAACAGAATCATCATGATGTTGAAAAAAATATATGAACAATGTGTGTGGCTCCTACTTGAATTGTAGAAAGAAAGGGACGTGTAACGGGTTGGCCCTAACGAACTCATTCTTTTTTATGTCCCCCCACCATCGTTTGACTTGATGATATTCATGCATCCATCGACCATCGACGGCGGCCGACTCCGCTTGGTGACGTCATCCCGGACGGAATTCACTTCCGGTCATCGTCGGACACGACGGTGCCGAGTCGTAGTGCCCGTCGGCAACTTAATCTCAAATGGTTTGGATTAATTGATCATACGACATGTCGTGGCTCACCACTCACCATGAGTTTATATATATATATACATATTAGTGTGTATACATGCGTTCTAAACTTTTGAATTAATATTATTTTTAATTTAATGATTCAAAATATAGATAATATGTATCGTTGATTAAAATGATATTAATTAAAAAATTCAGAGCATATAAGTATGGTGCATATACAATTTTTATATGCACACTAATATTTCTCTCTCAATATATATATTATACGATGATGAATAATACTAGAAGGATAAATAATACTGGTCGGTTGACACTTTATTGATATTTTTCCGGTAGCAATACTTTGTTGTGAAAAAAAGAATATAATGATAGGATGCAATCATTTTTATATTAAATTTTAAAAGAAACATATGCACGTGTAAACATAATTTCATATAAATTTATGTAAAAACATAAAAATTATGAGCAACTTTAATTTTTAAAAATAAAATGTAATAAATCTCATTTTGTTTAATTAAGATTTGTTATAGTTTTAATCATTTATATGAATTAACATAAACATAAATTTATACATCTATTTTTGTATTTTAAAATTGTGGACGTTCAACCCATTATCATGTTCTACCACAATACGAAAGGCCCGAGCCATCTCACTTCATAATATTAAATTATATTTGAAGTGATCAAAATGTTTGAAAATTCTGTAGTATAAAATAGAAACGAAATGATGGGTTGGCAAATTGGGAAGTATCATCCACATCATGTCCTTCGTACTTGCAACGACCAATAGTGGACAAGATAGAAAGAATATTAGGTGTACCAATTCAATCTTGTCATTTCGTAAATACCATGTCACTGAAAGCTGTGGATACTTTGAAACTTGTTCATATGTGGTTAACAAAGTCACGAGCGATTCCTCCCTCCCCTTTTTTCCCCAACAAAAGTTAATAATTCTTTGGTAAACCATAATTTTACTTTACAACTAATAGAGTATCATGATCTAAGTAAGATTAAAATTTAGAACTTCTTCTTTTAACTCCCGGATGAAATCACGTGCACTTTATATTTTTTAAACAAACAAAATGAGTTAATGGTCATATATGGTTGAAAAATAAAAAATACTACTTGTGTTTAATAAAAGAAATAGTTTGATTGATGGTGGCAGCGTGACCAAGGACCAATAAAAGATAAGAGTTAGTCAAATGGATAAAATTAATCAAGAGGATGATTAGAAACATAAGAAAAAAGATCGAAAGCTTTTGCTCCACCTTTTTTCCCATGCCCTTTTGAATGGTGGACCAAAGCATTCAAAGGATCCTTATCCAATCTTTTTCTTTCCTCAAGAGAAGAAAATAGAGGCATTGTGATACTTTAAAGCTTATGAATCTAGTAAGAGTCTTAGCTACGAGTTTAAAGATATGTTAGGCATTTTTTTAATGTCCTTAATAAATAAATGTACATGTATATATAGTTGGGCAGAATCTTTGAGTACAATTCATGGAATCACACATGGATGCGTTGCAAGTTAAAAGGAGCATGATAAGAACACGTGTCGGCCAAGTCATTGTTCGGCGGATGTGCGGCCCAAAATGCTCATTAATGAACTGTCACTTGTTCAAACATCACCCTTGCACTTGGAGCGTATTTGTTATATGTCATGTGAATATTCCATATTTGATCATTATTTATTGGGGAAAATGCATATGTTGCAATCCATATTTTGATTACATCAAATACATTTATTTGAGAGTCACACAAAAGAAAAAAAATGCAATTGTTTGAGGTTCCAATATTTAAAATTCAAAATTTGAGTCTCATCCCATAATATACATATCTTACGGTAGACTAGCATTATTAACTTTTATATATATTAACCGTAGAATTTAGAACATAATTTATAAGTTCTGACTTGTGCTTAAATATTTTTTTAAATATTGACGATTTTGAAGTTTAATTAGGGACCTCTCATTATTTAGGCTTAAATTTATACGCACGCGTCCTTTCCACCAACCTTCGTAGGAGCCAATTAGAGTCCATGATAACGTAGTATCACAAAATATTAGCTGTTTCGAGACGGCATTTCTTAGGAGAGTGCATCTCTCTAATCACAATATCATTAGTTATTTGATAGTTAATTCAACTAGATTAAATTTCAATAGGAGAGGTGTTTCGAAAGTGTCATTATTAAAGAGGAGTCAATCTAATGCACATTAATTAAAAATATATATCCTACTGCCAAACATGTTAAATTTGTGATATGCATCAAATATCTATGGGAAAGGATGTACAACTTTTCTAAGCATCAACCATCAATAATCCTTAGAATTAATCTGGTTTGTTATTTTTTTTATAATATCGTAAGGGTCTAAGATCAAGAATCCTAATATTGAATCGAAGATAATAAAAATCCTACTTATAGATAAAATAATATATTTTTAAACAAAATTTTCACATTCAATTCTTAAATTAAACTTTAATAGGTTACAACATCTCAAATTAGATTCTCTAAGTCAAATATATTATTATAAATTATATATAATAAAAAATAAGAAACATATATTAGATTTCATCTAAATTAATTATTAATTTTAAAGATATATAATTTTGCTGTTATTTAAATAATTTGAATAATCATTTGCGGCCATATCAAATTGAATAAGTTCATAAGATCATATGACTCAAATCAAAAGATCTTATTCATAAGACGCTCAAATTAAAATCCGGAGTTAGATCCTCATAATGCTAAATTGCTAATTAAGCTGTCTTACTTTGACCTTTCAACATAACTAGTTTCTGCTTAATAGGGAAGAAGGTTTGGTACATTGGATTGCGGGATTATTTTGGTACTACGTACTATAACTTCCTCCAAAGTAGACAACAAGGGATTCTGCACATAATTTATATGCATCTTGGCAGCTGGCTTTGTCTGGCCTTAAAACACAGCATTCATATTGAAGGTTTATTTGTCTCGAGCATCTTATAATTTATATGTGATCAAAACATGACATCTATGAGATGAACTGAACATAGTCTCTTAATCTCCTCACGCAAGTGACTAAAAAAATACAGTGTGCTGCTGATCCATGAAGATACTGTTTGTTAACTAAGACTTAGACTGCATGTATCCTAGGAACGGGGAGCTGAGTAGTAGCTAACACAGCTGTGACATTGCTGTGTACACTTAAGATGCTGCTGTGAAGACATACCGGATAATATATGTTCAAGAATCTTATGCATAAGGTGTTTGCCATGTTGTCAAGTTTTTACTTCCTGGTTCAGATGAATCTTCAGATACAATTTCCCTGAGATGATTAATTAATTAACTAATTTACATGGTATTTGATAGAAAGTATGCACTGGATATTTGTTGGTCTTGCTTGTCAATTACTCGTATCGACGAAATATGTTGTCATGTTACCTGCCCTATCTATTGTTTGCAGTAACATGTAAGCAAACTTATAGTAACATGATGCTCCTGTGAAGTCAACTGAACTAAATGATGCTTTTGCATTCACAAGCTCGTTCATATATGCAAGATATTCTAAAACTTCAAGGCACCCAAAACTTACATGTATGCATATTGTCATGTTGAATTCAACATTTCCATTGATGGACCAAAACTTATCTTAAATACAGGCTACATGTGTACATATATATCTAGCCAAGTTGCCAAATATCTGATCGATGTAACATATATATGTACTTGGCAGTGGTTATAATCTGATCATTTGGGCCATTTGTTTCTTTGACAGATGAAAGCAAGTGTGGGCCTTCATGCAGTAAATGACTTTTGGCATGCATATCTAGCCATGCATGCCAACCCTGATCAGCTTGTTGTGTTTTGAGCACATGTTGGGATAAGAACAAAGGGAGCTAAAAGTTGAAGGAACAACACAAAATGAATGCTGCATGCCTCTCTTTAATTTGAGCAATCTATTCAGGTAACTGATCGATGCCCATTCAGCCTTCATGCACTAAGGAGTGGAGGAGCTTAATTAATTTCACAAGATTGCCCATGCCTGAGCTCAAAAAGAAGCAGTTCAACTTCACCATCAACTCCTTGAGTGATGTGTTCCCTCCCATCTGTCACCTTTGGAGATGAACTTTTTCATGAGAAGCATTCAAAATGTGCTAAAATTCATGGTGATGGTGATGTATAAGATTAGCCAACTCTTTTATAGGTTAGTTGATCTTTTGGACTTGTTCTCTTTGTAACACAAGTGGGGAGCATCTTGGTGCATGAATGGTCTAAATTTATTGACATGTGCAGTTTTTCTACCCAATAAGTTGGTAAAATATGCATGTACGTGTGCCTCATGCATAATTCCAAGTCCAAAATTTGCATTTTTTTCAAAAAAGAATGCAAAAAAAGAAAAGATAAACGAAAAGTACACTACACGTTTCAATTGGAACTCAGCATTGTTAATTGCTCATTTTACTTTTTGAGGATCCCTACTTGAATGTGTTAGCCACTTCATATTCCTTTCCCTTCTATATAGATAAGGATGTTACCACAGTGGACAAGTCATTTGAACTCTTCTTAATAATAAAGCATAGCATTGGATCTCAAGAAGCATTATTGTTCAGCAATAATTGACCATTATTTTATCAATTGAGTTTGCTAAATCTATCTTTTAAAATGTCATCCCAAAAAATGTGAGAAAGGAAAGCAAATTCATGATAATTAGAAAAGAGTTTGCTATTAGGCTGCTCATTAGTTCAATATACTCTTTTTTAAAATGAAACTGATTAGGAAGACAACAAAAAATATTTTTTTATTGATTTTATCCTATATATGTGCAAGACTGCAAGAGATATTTTTTCCTGAATTTATATGGACCATTATGTTTGGTGGAAATATTTTCCTTCTTTTTCATCTTAAAGGCTTATTTGGTATATATGTAAATTGCATATTTTTAGCTGTCCTTTGTAAAAAAAAGCAGTAAATTAGAAATATCCGTACGAAGATAGGAAAAAGATATTTTCCACTTTCTATTTTTAGTTGAAAAAACGGTGTCGTTATATATTAACATATTTTGTGTAAGCATATTAAATATTTGAGAATATTTCTATCTTTAACATATTAAATAAATTGAAAATTCCTTCAAAGCTCTCTCTTACTGGGCCGTCCAGTTGCGGGCCAATACATTTGGTGTGGCCTCTATACGGCCTGCTCGGATTGCCCATATCTCATGTTCCACTCCATACTATGTTTTTTTAAGGAAAATAGAAAATCCACCATTTATAATAACATAACTAATACATACAAAGAAGAAGAAATTCCCAAAATTTTCATATCGAAATTGGGGGATAGAATATACCAAAGTTTGGTTGATTAATTTGTTGATGAATTAAATTTTGGTAAAATCATAAAATGCCACTAAGATTTTTCTTCTTAAATCAAATTAATAAAATTTTATTCATACATAGTTAGCACTGATAAAAAAAGTTTTATACCTGTTTTATTAGTTAATGAAGAAGTATCCACAAATACATTGGTGAATTCCATTTGATAAAGCTTCTATGTGCACAGATGTGTTTGTTTTTTATTAAAAAAACTTTGCTGAATGCGATGTTATAAAAAAAAGTTTGAGCAAGTTTTAATTGGAAAATTAAGTTATGTCTCAGACATTGATGTTGAGATTATGATGTTCAGAAATATAAATGCTCCACGTTTTTTAAAATTACCAAAAAAAACTTATTCAATGCAATCCTTAATTCATTTTTTTCTATGAAAAGAAAATATGAAATGGCAAGAAAATAGAAAACCAAACAATAATTATTTCCATTTCCTTGGAAGAGTCGTTCAATTTGTCCTCCCTGACATAGGGCCTACCCAATAAGGCCATGAACAAATTCAATCTGCACGCAGTGGCCCATTGAACATGTTCACATTGTTTTGCATTTTTTTTACTTGTTCATAATAAAAGAATAGAATTTATATCAGCAATGTATAAAAAATGCTTCTATTTTCTAAAAAAAAGTTGAAATTCAGAAATTATTATTGCTTAAAGGAACGACATAACCAGAAGGATTTTTTAATCACAAGAAAATTATGAGTTCTTTTAACGAAGGAATCAAATGAACCGTCCACATTAATTTAGTGGATGTTAGGTTTTAAGTAGACGAGAAACCAATTATGTGTGTAGGGGTGGACACGAGCCGAGCCGAGCTAGGCAAACACTTAAATAGGCCATGCCTATTTAAAAAGTTTAATAAACGAGCTAAGCCAAAGACCTGTAATAAGTTTAAAAATTAAGTTTGGCTTACTTATTTATTAAATTCAAAAAGTCTGATCTACCTTAATAGCTTATTAAGCCATATTTATTAATTAATAAATATATATTAAATTAATTTTAATTTATATTTATAATATTAAAAAGAAAATATTGTGCAATTTAGTATTGTACATATTTAACACACTAAAATTAATAATAATTTCGAATAAAAGTGACTTATTGTATCTCTTTCGATATTATATTTGATTTTTTTGAATCAACATTATTAATAAATTTGGCTCATATGTTAAAAAATTTTAAGTTTTATAATATATATTAATTATATAAGTTGACCTTATAAGCTAACAAGCTAGGCCTAATATAGACGAGCTAAATTTATTTAAATAAAAATATCAAATCTTAATTTCGAGTCTGACTTATTTATCTAGAAAGACGAGCTGAACAAGATCCAAAATAGATCAAGCCACGAGTCGCTCGCGAACGGTCTGATTTATTGCCAACCCTATGTGTGACTATTCTTTCTCTTCATAAAACAACACTCACGAAGGCACCCCTCCTCAACAGATCCAACATGTCGTCACCCTCTAACAGGGACGGAACGACCTATATATTGGGGGGCCATGCCCCCCCTCCCCCAGTTTTTTGATTTTTTATAATAATATATAATATTTATAATATTTTAATATATAAAAGTAATGTTTGCTCGCCCCTGCCCCCATAATTTAGTTTCTTGTAGTTGCATGCACAGCCCAGCCCAACCCAAGTTCCCATGCTTATATAAAAAAAGTCCAATTATTAAAACCTAGCTTTTTAGAAAAAAAAAGTTAAAGAGTTGTTCTACTGTTCGGCTGTTCGAATGTTAAAGGCGTCGGCTGTTAAAGGTAATAATTCTATTGTTTCTCTCTTGACTCTATTGAAGAGAAAAAGTAAATTTATTTTAATGTTTTCAATTTTTTTAAAACACACGATGTTGTGTTATTTTTCTATTTCTATAATAAAAAACGAAGGATGAATCTTATTGTAAAGAAGATGAAATTATGAAAAAAAACTTAATTATAATTTAAAATCTATTATAATTATGATCTCTTCTCATCTTTTTAAAATTTAATCTAATAATCTCCTTTTTATTCCTTTGTCCATAGAAGATTATGAACAAAAATAATTTAATTATCATCTAAATATATTATAATTATTATCTCTGTCATCTATTTTTAAATTTAATTTAATAATCTATTTTTACTCCTTCGATCAAAAAATTAACAAAAGAACTTTGGAGTTGTGGCATTTTATAAAAGATCTAAAGCAAAGTGGCAAAGGTATAATTTTTTTCTTTACTTTTATTTCTCCTCTTTCTTCTTTTTCGTAATCTTATTTGCGGATTCTATTTTTTCTTCTTCTCATTATTTATATTTTTTGAGGATTTTTTAGAATCATTATATTCCAGCAATCTCTTTTTAAAATAATA
>LTAE01000065.1:0-28240 GCA_001647135.1 Pontederia paniculata | reverse complement strand
CCTGAGATTCGAGTATGTGATGAACTTCACACCCTGGGCACCCCACCAGAGTATTCTAGAAAGAAATGTGTGGAATAGTGTTGTGGGGAACCCAAACTTGATTACTCCTCTGCCTCTGACATGAGTATGCACCGCACCTCCAACATTCAAGCTGAGTATTCTAGGAAGAAAAGCAAGGCCTGTGTTGAGGGGATCAAGTCACGCCTTTCTTGCCCAATTAGATAAACATATGTAGGCTAAAATGAATAATATGTAAGATGAGGTGAAAACAAGTGAAGGCTAAGTTAATTATCCAGTCCTAAGAGGAAGGGTCCTAGGTCTAAGACACAGGTTGAACTTAGTAGATTAAACAGGTTGGGGTAAGCTCTAGAGCAACCCCTATTCTTTTGTTTAAGTGATCCCTACTCAGAGTTTTAACCTACTAATAATCTATAATTGGTGCTTAAGGATTGAATATCTTGAGGCTAGGTAAATTGATACTTTTTTTTGTTATCGGATTTGAATCATACCATTTTATCTTAATTTATCTAATTTATTTGCTTGAGGACAAGCAAAAACCTAAGTTTGGGAGAATTTGATGACATGAAAGGGTATACCTAAATAGCTTGACCCAGCCTCCGAAAAGCTTACCCCAATCTTCATTTTTGTAAATCTTTTTTGCTGATTTATTTTTATTTTTCGCATTATGAATATTTAGCATCATCATTCATTATGAATGATGCTCATCATCATTATTGGATTTTGGGAATCTGAGCTAATTTAAGGAGGTTTTAACCAAATTCCATGATTTCAACGATTTGAACATTTGAAATTAAAAAATCCTTCACTTTTTATTACAGCTGAGGAACCAGAGGAACTTTCATAATTGCCCCTGGATTTTGCGGAGGTTAACCCCGAATATTGCCTAGCTTACCCCTCACCTGACCGAGATTTTGGAGATTATGGGGATTTCGAATTTCTTTGACCTCCAGATTTTGGGGAATCAATAGAGGGTATATGAGGACGACACGGAGGAGGATATAAGGAAGAAGAAGACAACGAACCAGGGAGGACGGACGCCAGAGCTTTATTATTTTCTGCACTTAACTTTATTACTTTATTTTCCGGCGAACTATGTTGGCTACACACTATTCTACTTTTCTAACTGCTAACCCCAGGATGTCCGGCTAAACTCTTATCGTCGGAATACTGGGGGAATATCTATTTCTATCCTAATCCGCTCTGAAATATTCTAAATTTTATCTTCTAAATCGCCTACTTGATCTCGTGCTTAAAATTGTATTTGATGGATTGTTTTTGTATTTTTTGTGTTATTCGTTTGGTTCTTCCCAAGTGCGCACTGTCCGAAAGGACCTTATAGTGTTGCCACCTTCACACAATGAGCCGAGAGATTAGTGATGAAGTTTAGGGGAATCTTAGTCCAGGTTATGCCTTCTGAATTAAGGGATAGGTGAGAGTTTGCCCCTACCTTTAGAGCTTGACCCGAAGTGAGTAACAACTATCTTGAATTTGACTTGTAGATTTAGATAGGGAGGGAAACCAAGTTGCCTTGACCTCGAGAGAGGAAACAATTCTCTTGGTCGGCCCCGTGAGCATACGCCACGAGAGTGGGGGCTTACTGATCTAGTTACCGCTGCGAGAGCAGGGTGATGCTTTGACCTAAGAAACTCTTTGACTGAACCTTTAAATCTCCCTTGGAAAAGAGGTCAGTGCACGCTGAGAGGCGGTACCCCTCTAGAACTTGGGTGTCAAGATTTATAATTTTTATCGAGATTTAAGATGGTGAACTCTCCTCCGAGAGGGAGAGTGTGACTATGACTAGATTACATTTGGTCAAGCCTTGAGCCTCCACCGCGAGAGCGGAAAGGTGAAAGGTAGAGCAATCACCGCGAGAGCGGGTTACTTTGACCCGTGGTGTAAGGGCTTGGGCGACTTTATATATTTTCACATCAAAGAGTAGATGCGTGTGATCCAGAGGTGAACCCAAGGTTATGGTGTCCTCTCATCATTTAAATTATCTTCCTTCTAATTTCTGCATTCTCTACTTTAAAAATCTAAAAAACTTATTTTTGTTTCAATTTGATTATCCCTCACCTATTTCGGTTGGGCTTGGGCCTCTAGTGTCAACCCCCAACCGCGAAGGCTCGTTTGAGGAAAAGTAGATATAGAGGCGTGAAAACGAAATTTCTCTGTGGATCGAAATCTGAACTCGATGATTGCCGTATACTTGCGATGATAGGAGTGTGCTAGGTTTATAAATATTAAATTTTAAAGTGAAGACAATTTTTACAAAAGATTGACCCTAATTTTAGGTTCTAACCTATGTTATTTTCTATCGTACCTCACATTTCGCATCGAGGAACGTTGAAGGTATTTCTTTCACGGGAATGGTCCTCCATAAGTACTGGTAAAGCGGGAAGATCGCAAAGGAGGGATTTCTTGAACTGAAATGAAAATGCAATTGTTCATCCATGGACGTTGGGTCGAGGCTCCACAATGCTTTGAGGACATGAAGTACTCACACACACAGGGGGCGCTCTTGGCCAGCGTTAAATGGCATGCTCACACTCGAGAAAGGTCGAGCAAGGACGCCAAATTAAGTTATATATATATATATATATATATATATATATAAGATTCAGCTGATCATTAAGAACTACAATTGCACGGTGAAATGTTTTCTTTAGTTAAAAGAGCACATAAATTCATGGATAAAAAATCAAATTAAATAAATCTTTTGATTACATTGAAACTTATAAAGTGTGCATGAACTCAGGCATGCTTCTTTTTGTAAAATTTGTTGGGCAGTTGAGGCGGTCTCAAGCAGCCGTCAGCAATGCTTTGTAGAAACGCGAAATTGATTCCGCGGAAGAAGGCGTGCTGCTTCACGTCGTTGATGCCGTGCTTGTGACCGAGCCTTCGTTTTGGGTTCTTATTGAGTAGGCGCTTTAGTAAATCCCGGGCTGCACAGCTCACGACGGGCTCTTGTGGAAACTTGAGCGCCGGCTGCCGGCGCCGCATGCACGTTGTCTTCTCCTGCTTCGTGGGGCAGAAGTCCATGACCAAGAAAAAGAAGTCCTCCGAGTCGATGTCGGCGTGCACGGTTGGCAGGAAGGGGTGGCTGAGGCACTTGAGCACCTCCCTCTCCGTCTCAATCGACGACAAGGTCCTCCTTGCGATTGTCATGAATATGCCCTTGCGCATCGTCTTGATGGCGTACAGAGTCCGCGTCCTCTTCTTGTCGTTCAGCTCCGCGAGGTACGTGTCGCCGTTCTTGTCCTGGCGCAGCTTCCTTAGCATCTTATTCCGGAGGTAGCTCTGCATCAAAAGTCGACTAGAGCCGTCTTGGTTCCACATGTCCACTTGCATGCTGCTGCAGTCATCGCTGTCGTCGTCGTTGCCGCTCTTTTGGAAGGAAACGACGACGTACTCGACCCTGTTGGCTGCGCTCGAGTTGAAGCTACTGGCGCGGGCGCTATGGAAGGTACAGCCGCTGACTTCGTCGTCGTCGACGACGTGATCGCCGCGCAGCAGCATGGTGCTCATGATCGATCGGGAAGCTGCCGCGAGCGTGCTGGAGGAGTCAGAGAGATCTTGTAATCTTGGCCGAGATCTTGGAGACAGAGAAAGAGAGAGAGAGAGAGAAAAGGTCTTGGAATCTTGGCCGAGATCTTTGAGAGAGAGAGAGAAAAGATGCTTGGAGACAGAGAGAGATGGAGGTGTAACGTTTATATAGACCAAAGAGTATCCAATAGGTCCCCTTTCCTATTTCGAGTCGGGTTACGTTCCTATTTTGTTTACGTTCAGTCGTGGAGTCCAGATGCATAATAAAAAATAATATTGAACAAAATTATTTAAAAAAATACTCATAAGATATAACTAAAAAATGTTGATAAGATTTTGTTTACCAATACTATCTCAAATTTGTATACTCAAAACAAATTAGAACAAATATGAAAACAAAATAATAGCATTTTGCAATAATTTATGATTATTGTTATTATTGTTAGTTCTAATGATGATTAAATTTTAAATCTTTCAGTAATAATTGGATGAAGTTTTTTCAGAATAATCATACAATCGATCAAAATGACGAACAAGCAACCGACTTCAAACCTCCCGAACGCCTACGTCAAGCTCTGCCCTGCCGATGGGGCGTTCACGGTGTTCGGGCACAAGCGAGCGAACGTGATCCCGTGGAACGTGGGGATCTTTGTCGTGCAAGCGACTTGGACGGCGGTAGGAGGTTCTTTGATTCCGTACCAGAGAAAACTGAAAGGTGATGATACACAAACTGCAGCAAGCTTTTCAGACGAATTGCCTCAGGAAAAAAAATTGTTGTATCTTGGACAACAATGATTGCAGAGTTCTTGCGGCTCCAAGATTACGAGCAGGCTGCTCAGCATATTTTTTTGATGAGATGTAAAGGACTTGCAGTAGTTTTAAAGTGCCTGAATGTGGCACACCAGAAACAATTTGTCATTGATAACGAGCAAGGACACAATTAATTCAGCATTGCTTTTTGAATGGCATGGGAAAATAAAGCTCGCAATTAACGTTCTATGAAATGTGGCAAAGCAAGAATGTTTTTTTGTTCCCTTCAAAACACATTCCAGAAATCAATGCAAGCAGCTAATTGCAGATAACTATTTAACGAGAAGCTTTTGATGCTTCTTTGAGCGCCTTCATGATGCCGTCTGTGCTGGTGTAGATGATCAGGGGGCTTTCCTCTGGAACAATGTCTTCCTTCTGGTAGCTGCCTGTTCCTCTCAGCAGCTCTTCTGAACTTTTCTCAACGATCCCCTTCAGGACCACTGACTTGTGCGCCCCTGATATGAGCTCCTCATGATCTGTGTCTCCTCTCTCTCCCAGGATCACATACATGTCGGCCACATTCAGCCCCCAGCGCACGAAGAGGTACCTTTTAAGATTAAATTCTTTGAAGAATATGAATCCATGTAAATCAATTACTGATCATGTTCAGTGATGGATGTCGTGCATACCTGAGTGCCTGCGATCGAGATGCTAGGAGAGGAATGACTTGCAACCTCGTAGAGTTCCTGCAATACATGAGGTGGCACCGGAGTCCTCTCATCCGAAGCTTCTGACGTAGATCGTCGATTGGCCTCACCTGCACAGAAGTTCATTCAAAATTGCAACTGTCAGATCAACCACAACACTTGGCACTTGCTCTTCTGCATGCATGCAGTTTGTGTTACGTACCTTGGCAAAATCCTTTACCCTGAACGACACGCAGTGCGGGTTGCATGACTCGATATCTTCTTCTATGACACTGGCAGGTTTCTCTGCATTCTTTCCCTGGCCATCCTGAGACGCCATCAGCTTCTCGAGAGTCCTCTTGGCACCATCATAAGCCCAGCGGTACTCGATATGGGTGGCATAGTCCGGGTCCGCACAGAGCTTTCCTGCTGCCCCCGTGCCCTGAGCTGTTCCAGGGTAATACACCTCGCTTCCACTGCTGCAGATCAGAGCATCGAAATCGGTGACCTGAATCTTCCCTGACTTCAGTAGCTCGAGAGTCTCCGGCATTGGCATGGCCGTCGACAAAGCAAAGCCAGAAACCTTCGCGACCTGAGGGTCTGATCTCACTGCCTTCAGAACTTCCTCTATGAGCTGCAGCATCTTCTTATCTGGGTCCCCGTTCTTATCGTAGCAGTCCAGAGCTATGACAAACAATCTTCTGCGTTTCCGAAGGATGGGATACTTGTTTACTGAATTGCTTGAAGAGTCTGTTTGCTTACTATCACTACTGGCCTGCTGTTCAGGCACTTGCCTTCTGATCTTGCTCAGGACTCTCTTCACTTGATCTTGCACCTCTGAGTCACCCTTCACCTCATCGTTCTCAGCAGAACCATTAAGGGGATTCTTCTCACCATCAATAGATAGTCTGAGAGATAGCTCCTGGACATCTTTCAAGGAATCACCAAGGGATTCCTCGATGACTGTGTCGTCTGCCGGAGTATCCATCTGCCATTGTGGATGCCTTATCCTGCATGCAGCCACTCTGGTGAGGTAAGTCCTGCAGTGCTCTGGCCACGAGAAGAGGTGAATGTTGCGCCACCCATTCTTCCTGCAATCATGCCATAGGTTCCTGTCTGCAACTAGCTTCAGCAGTGCATCAGCTATGGCTTTCTGATCATGTGGGTCTACAAGCAGCCCATTGTTTAGTGCCTAAAAGCCATGTGAAAATTATATCCTTAATGCCGGAAACAATACTTAATTTACATAATTCAAATTCGTCTGATATCCTTGAAGTATTTGCCAATCAATTCAGAAATCATGCATACATCAAATTACCTTGTGAATATCAACTGGACCTCCGTTTTTGGTCGCCACCATCGGTAGTCCATGAGCAGCAGCCTATAACAGCTTCAGCATTTCTTAGTTAAAAGTTCTATTTATAAATGCATAGGTACAGTATTTGGATAAGTTCAGAATACTTACCTCAATCAAGGTAAGACCAAATGGCTCAACAAGAGCAGGATTTATGAAGACTCCCTGTCAGTTCCATCAGAAGTTCAGATACATCAGTATGGATTTTAATTCATTTCATTGGAATAAAACAGTGACAAGAATTTTTTTGTTTGTTTTTTTAGTGACAAGGTTATCAACCTTTGTTTTTGCTGCAAGTCTGTAGATATCTGGAACATCAGACTGCTTATGATGCTTCGGATAAGCTACAGAACCGTACAGGTCATACTTGTCGATTAACTTCAACACTGTCATGAGGACGCTGGCGTTACCAGATGACATTTCATCTATGTTATCCCTATTCCCCATGATCAATGTCTGATTGCATATACATCAATGGAAGATGACAAACTTAGTTGAAAATATATTGTACTAGAACAATTGCCACAAATTACTAGAGTGCTGGATCTATTTACTTCAAAAGATTTTTCTGACATGAAATTACTAATCTCATATGAAAATCTACATTCAACACAAATAGCAGCGTTCAGCAACATACAAAAAATTGCGATTCTTACAAGATTAGCTAGTTCTCTCAGTGGACGACACTCTCCAAAGGCTTTCAAGAGGGTGGTGATGTTCTTTTTTGGGTCTGGTCTTGACAAAGCCAATATAATTGGTTTGTGAGGATTCGAGAAGAAACGATATACCTGCAATGAAGGATCTTCCCAGTGAGAGAATATACCGATGAAAATTTGACCTTGGTTCACTGATCAGTATACTTGCCTCAGACCATATGGCTGGAACCGACCTCGGGGAAGTTTCTTCCATGCCACTAAGTTCTTTTAGATCCCCATCAGCATCAGTTGTATCTTCCTGAATTGTTACGCTACTGAAATCCATACCAGGAGGAATAACCTGCAAAATGCAGACTACTCTTAGAACTAATGATTATGCAATGCATTGTTATATCTGGGGAAGAATGTAGTAATTCTATAATGCAGAATTCCTTATCCAGCTTATAAGAACCAAATACTTACTGCCATCCTAGGCATGAAGCGGCCATGGCAGTTCACTCCACGCCTCGCCCGAGCCCTCAACACCCTTTCGAGCTTGACATCAAATCCATCATACAGTCCCCACTGCTCATCGATCTCTTGTCTCGTGCTCGTGATCACCAATTCGGCCGCATCAAGGGACAGCTCCTCAGCTTCAATACGCCGCATTATCTTATAAGTTGCATTGATATCTTCTTTGGATTGTCTTCCTTGTTTCAGAAGTTGTTCCAACTTGTTCCTCCCCAGGGAGTGACCTGTGAGAACCATAGGAACGTTTAAGGCACCTGAAAGAAGAGCAGCAACATCTCCGGCATCTGCATAGTGGCCATGAACTACATAAGGCCAAACCGGCTTTCCGCCGCCGATTTGCTCCCCTAAAACCTTGGACATGTTTAAGATGTGAGATAGAGCTCCATCCACAAACTCTTGCAGGTGAGGCCAGAGCAGCTCTTTGTGCAGATAGTTATCTCTCGGTCCGCAAGGTATGCGTATGATGTAAGCTCCTGCGCTCTCACCGACATCCTTTCCACCTGACTCATATGATCCTCCTGAGGCCAACATCTCAGTAGGCTCTCCATAGCTCCAGTCCACTTCAGGAGAAGATATCTGACGGGTGAACAAATCCACCCTATACACTCCTGGCATCATTGACAGTGCACGAGCCAGTTCGACAACATATTTCACCTGATATAAAGAAATGGTAAAATTCTTCCTTTTCAATCAACTTGTTTCTGTTATGAAATAGACTCCTCAAATTCTAATTATTTCACCTGTCCTCCTGTATCTGAATCCCTGCCTAATTCCATGTTTTCCCCGCGAACGAGGCCATGCAAGCTGAACAAGTAAAGAAAATCATAGTCTTAGAGTGACACCACAATGATTCATTATGCATTATTTTTTGTGATCTTATGGTTCTCAAATACTGTAAGATCACAGCAAAAACAAAAGTTGATCATGAGTAAACATGAATCTGTAAATAAATGTCTGACCAGACCAGCAAAAACTCATGATGCAACCATATCTAATTTTAAGGTAAACATAAGACAGCATTTAACGTGAAAGATAAAAAGAAGGAACAGAACACCCATTTCTGAGAGACCAACACCTGATCAGAACAATGTACAGTTTTTGTTCCTTGTTGTCATCGGACCAGACTTGGAGATCAGAGAAATTTCTTTGGAACTTCTTCCTCGGAGTCTCGCTCTGCGCCAGCTCGACGACCATGTCTCCCTTCTCGCCTTCGGACAAATCCTCCGACATGTCATCAGCCGCATCCCTCCGCACCTCCTCTCTTTCCCATCTCCGGCTTGCTTTCCTCTGCGAGTCTTCCCATTCCAACTGCAGGGTAACAGTCACAAAAACAAACGTTTCGGAATTTATTCATGATCGCAATACAGAACATGTTGTCAAGTGAATTCAGCAGACATATCACAGATTTATTATAAGGTTCACGCATGAACAGTTGCCAGGCATGGCACCTGCTTCTTCTTGCGGGTGAGGTGCCAGATGCGCCAACACATGTTCTCGAGGCGCGAGCTCCGCTCGCGGGAGTTGCGCGTGGCCACCACCTTGATCCACGTCCGGTGGAGATCGGTCTCGTCGACGCCGGTCACCACCTCCTCCACAAAGTACTTGGTGGGGTTGAAGTGCTCGTAGTGGCCACCACCCCTGTCCTTTTGCACGCTCACCGGCGACGACACCCCCTTCTGGTCGTCCGCCATCGCCCCGCCGCTGTCCAGTATCGCCTCCAAGTACCCATTGATCCACTCGTTCCCCGCCATCGCTACCGCCTCTGACAACGACGAACAAGAAAACAAATTGGTATTTTTTTTTCCAAGCCAATGAGCGCACATATAAAAAAAATCATTCACCTTGGAATCGTTCTGACGCCAACAAAACGAGATATTTAAGGATTCACACTCCTGTTACAGAAGAAGAAACTTTGAGTTCCAATCTAACTTCTACTTCCGAAGGGAAACACAAGACGACAGATCAAATTGGGCCTCGTGATCTTACAGAGGAAGTGGCAAAGATTGCATTTTTAGTATAAGAACAGATGGAGGTATAAAAAAAGCTTCGATCTTTGTCAAGAGAGGAATAAAATCAATTGGATTTACCTGCCGAATTTAGAAGTTAGAACCCTCTTTTTTTTATTGTTTTCTCTCTCCTTCAAAAATAGAAAAGAGAAGGGAAGAAGAGAGAGAAAGAGCGACGTAGCGCCATGGGGAGCGAGACACGGAGGATCTAAAGCGAGCACGTGTCTGTCTGGGAACACGTGTGGGAGAGATCCTCTGGTGAGTTCCGAGATTTGTTCGGGTCAACAGAGTTCGTTAGCCTTCGTGTGGGACGTTGCCACTGCTTCTTCCGCTGCTTCTTAGGATTTCACTTGGACCCAGTTTAAGAGTTGGCATGATCCTCTCTCTCTCTCTCTCTCTCTCTCTCGAGTTCACATGATCTGTGCTCTCTCTCAGCGGACAATCTTTTTCATATCAAAGTGTTGGATCACTCTATTATTTTGAATTTCAAAAAAAAAATTGTAGAAATTTTAAATTCTTTATTTGGTTATGTCATATTTAAAAATATATTTAGCAATATAACATTTTCGTCGGAATGAGATTCTTATGATCTATAAGAATTAACATTCCCTTCAATATTTGTGTCAATCTAACATTATTAACCTAATATTTATATTTAAAGTAACTATATTTTTTTTTTAACTCCACCAAACGGACTAAATCAAATGCCGTAATCCTACTTTCCAAGGAATATGATTAATATGAAATAGATTCCTAGAAATTCAAACATTCCTATCAATATTATAAAGTATGAATCAAACACACCCTAAGTATATCTACTAACTGATTAATTTAATTCAATGTGTAATTTTATTGGAGTTGACATCATCAAAATAAATATTATAATCTTAGGCTAAATTAAAGATGTCATCAAATCATCACAAAGAGGAAGAGGAGTATTTAAACATAAATAAAATAAATAATAAATTTTATGATTGTATTTCATTTATATTCAATTAATAATATTTCCTGAAAAATAACTGTGAAGATGTCTTTTTTACTAATCACATTAACTTTTTTTCAAAAAAAAAATATAGATAACTCGTCAATTTAACATATTCATTTGTTTTTTATTCTCTCTGATTGTTAACTTTTTAAATATGTTCTTACATTTATTTATTTACTTTCTCTACAATATTTATTATCACATCCACATGATCAAATGCTTCATTGTGTTGTTTAAGTTCGATTAAATTCCATCATGCTTCATAATGAAATGACACAGAAATCACTACCTTTTCTTAAAATAATAAATCTAATATGAAAGATAATTTATGTTTAAGAGTTCAAAATAATTGAAATACAGAAAAGAATAAAAATGCCATTCTAAGTTCACTTTTTATCATTTTGTGTTTATCAATTAGTTTAACCATTATATTTATATTTTTTTTACAACTTATTGCTCAAATCACAAACTGATCAATAATCATTAATTGAATGGATATGTTTTACTTAAACCAATAATCATGACAAATACACCATTGATCTACTTACAAGTCCATGTGGTTCGCATACGCCTTAGTTTTCAAAATAATAATAATAAAACAAAGAAATGAAATATTCGAAAAACCAACGGTTGCAAGGGAAGAACCAATTAGAACACAACTCTTAGGATTTTAAATATTATCACAACCTCTGGAATTCAACTCTAACATTTGAAATTACTATATAAGGTTTTCTATGCAGAAAAAAATCTCTTTTTTCTTTCCCTTCCTCTCAACTTTATTTTCTTCTCATTTCTCCTTGATTTCCTCTTCCTCACGTGCTTGGTGGATGATGCCAGACATAGGAGCGAGAAGGGATGGCGACAACACCTCGGAGGTCCGAGGATGACGGTATGCAGACCAAAGTTAGGAACGCAAGCCTAGAATCGTTCAGCAGTCAAAAAGGTGTGTATAATAGGATCAAGTAGTGAAAGTTATGAAATCTGATTTAGTTTTGAATTAAATCCCTAATCCTATATTATTCTCAATCTTGAATCTAATATGTTTGCACATTACATAATTTTCCTGCTAGTCCATATGCTAAAGGTTCTTTTATGCATATATATTGATGTTCTTTCATTCCGTATCACAATTGTTTGTTACTTGTATTTTACTTCATATGTTCTCCTGCTATCAAGGAATGATACTTCATGATTCTTGTATGATCTTAATAATATCGCTCATCAAGTCATATCAAACATCCTTTAAGTTAAGCTATATCGAAGTTAATTTTTTGCATGACTGATACAACCAACCCGTTGATATGATCAAAACGAAATACGATCAGGATGATCGATACAATCATATTCTTCAATACAATCGGCAAGATTTCTTTGTATGTATCCTAGCCCAATAAGGCCGTATTGATGAATACGCTCAGACCGAAATTCACTCGGGTTGACCGATATGGGTCGTATCTGTCGATACGCCCTGACCAAAATTTCATTGACCAAAAACCTCAATTGAGCACTCTTACAAATATGACTGTATTGACCATACAACCTAGCGGTATGACGCCTCTATGCATCTTGATTTTATGAAATGTATTTTATAATCTACTATTGATTTGTCTATATTATCTCGGAGTCTCATCAATGCTACTATCAATAAATTATCTATTTCCCAAGTCTTATGACTCTTGATTTCATTAAATACCGAAAAACAACTAATAGGGTAATAAAGATAAAAGACGAAATTTGAGAGATATCACGTTATGCCTATGCATTGGAGTTATTGTTACTATTATCGGACGACAAGTAGCGTAGTTAAAATCAACATAGTGAAACTACATAGTCGATGAAGACAAAACACTGTCGTCACTATCCATGTTGTGTTGGATTCTCCACCTCATGCAACAAAAAAGGATTTCACATAAGGTGTGCGATGCATCCTTCCTTAAGAAAAGGGCATCTATCATGGCTTGATCCACCATTGACCTTACCGACATATGACTGTATTATTTTCATGATATACCCTATAAAGTGAAGAGCTTTTCCAATACAAAGAAAGAATAAGAAGTTGGAGAAACAACTTTCTTGATTACCGATGTTTCATATATTAATGGAAACTACTGATTCTTAAAGATGAATTGTCAATATATCGATCTTAAATGACGATTACCAAAATTTTGACTCTCAATGATGATTACTGAATTACCAGATAATGATGATTATTGATTCACCGATCCTAAAATGTGGACATATTAATTTATTGATTTCTAATGATAATGTCATTGTACTTTATCGAATTACTGATAATGTGTATTGAACTCCCATTGATTATTAAGTCATATGAGTGAGGTTGAATTATTGATTCTTATTGACTCAAAATGATTTCATGAAATTCTACCAAATCACCGAACAAGATAAATGATGCTCTCAACTTAATCCATTTTGTTTATATGAATCATTACATTGTTATATTGAAGTATTTTTTGTATAATGAAATGCTATAAGATAAATGATTTTTTTCACTATTATGATATTCAAATGAGCTTTTCAAAAGCTTAGGGGAGAGGATTTCTCCTGCATTGATTTTTTGCAAGGCGGATCGATGGTGTGTGACTCTGGTGGTTCTTGCACATGGATAAGGACTCCTTTTAATTTTATTATGACATATGTCGAGTCAAAATATTATTAGAGTATGTATTATGGAGTCGTGTTTTGAAAACTATATTATTTTAATGGTTTCCACAACTTTTATATTTTGTTCATTTAGACTATTATTATATTCATTCGTTGATGTGTCACTTTTATTTAATAGTCATGGTCAATAGAATGACCATATATTGTACGATCATAATGCTTACGAGAGGAGGCTTTGACACATTACAAATGCGGAATTTCGGAGGTTATAGTATCAAGCAGAACCCTGAATTGCTGCTGCTGTCTCCTTGGGTGCCTTATTTTATCATGAGGCTGGGCCTTAATCTTTAGCTGGTGGATAACACTACATAAACTCTTTCACATTATGTTTCACTCAAAGGACAAGCATTGAACACACAACCCTGTAAACTTTATTCAGGTCACAAGTTTGGAGATATCTATGAATATTATTTAGGTCGAACTGAACCAATGCAATAGAAACATCAACAAATTAAAGAGTGCCAATATCCAAACCTCTAAATTGCTATTACATAATGGTTATCAGTGGTCTGGCTCCTAGACAGCATTAATGCAAGATCACAAGAACAATAGAAGAGATAATTACTGTGAAGTAGAAAGAACAACAAGCAACACAAAAATTTTGAAGAGTCAAGACAGTTCCCTCAATGCAGTAGCCAGTCTGAATGATCGAAGTTGTCATAACATCTGTTGTTCTCAAATAGGAGCTCTGAAATCAAGTTGCCTTTCAGATAGTCAGCCTCTAAATGAAAAAGCTTGGGCTTGAAGAATTTGATTGTCCTCCAACAATCGGTCATATTCAAGAAGCAGTTCTTCAGACTGCTTTTGAAGAGAGGCAACATGGGCCTCAGCAGACAATGCCCGATTTTCCTGTTCTTCCAACTCGGACTTCAACTTCTGGAGCCTTTCTTTCAAGTCTGACACCTCTTGGTGGAGCTTTTTTACCTCACTCCCAGATTTTTCCTCCTTCTCTTTGAACTTTTTATGCTCCTCCCTAAGATTATCAAGTTCTTCCCTAGAATGGCTTATTGTTTTTCTCAAGGTGATCACCTTACGAAGGTAATGGTGCAGGCGGTCAATTACAAGTGCCAGAAACAGTGTGTATCCTCCATGTCCAGAATGGTTTTAGATAGTATCAGTTATTAGACCAGGAAAGGATAAAGGATTGAGATAAAGAGATGATAGTAGAAAAAGTATGCCAAACAATGGAACGAAACAATAATCATGCAATCAAAATACAGGCATGCAGACATGAATTACATGTGCAAGAAACAATGTTTACCTCAAGTTGATGTCACTAGCTAGATATTATGTTATTCTTGCTTGTATCGAATATAGACATTCATTTTGTTAGGCCCTGTTTGGTATAGGAACAAGAGTCTTAAGAATTAATAAGAATATTCTTATTTTATTGTTGTGAAATGAACAAGAGCGAATTATTCTTATGATGGGTTTGTATCCAAATTAAAAAAAAAAGTGTTTGATTGAAATGAGAACAAGAGAAAGATAAAATAACAAATCTAATATCTTTAATTATATACATATATATTAAATGATAATTATGTATTCGTTTAAATTACTAATTATACTTAAAGAAAACAAATAATCACCTTAATACAATGATAATGCTTGAGTTAGATAAAATAAAATAATTTTAAATTATGATAAATAATAATGTCAAAATAAATTTACAAATATTACTCAGGGGCAGACAAGTTTTGGGACTCACTACGACACTTGGGACTCATGATAAATCGGACCGGCGGTGACTGTGGGCAGCATCTCTGGCTACCACATGGGCGATTTGGTTGCAGCATAATCGAATGATTTTTGGGGGGGAGCGTTGTTACATTGAAAGTATTACTCACCATGTTTTGCTTTTGGTTAGAGAATGAGGTTTTGGATAGTTTCTATTTCGTTTTGGACAGTTTTTTGTTTTGTTTTGGGGAACTCACGCACCGTGTAGTTCCGCCATACATAGTTGTAAATGTCCTTTGCTTTAGTACAACTACAAATGGATGACAACTACAATTTGTAGCCATCCTTTCTCTTTTAAAAAAAAATATTATTACTCAATAATTATGTTAATATATTAATTTGATATTTAAATATTTTATGATAATTTATGTATAGTGTTACACTCTTATCAAGTTCTAATATATGCCAAAATCTAATTAACTATTATATTCATGCCTTTATTAAAATAATATAATATAACAAATCTAGTTAAGAAAAAAAATTGATGGAACAATAGACATGTTCTTGCCATTGGCAAGACATCAGGTTCTTATTTGAATAACAAATATTGGTGGCTTTGCACATTTCAAGTTGGATTTTAAGTTCGACTAGATTAATTTGTTCTTATCATTTTTAGAGGTGTTTAGATGAAAAGGTAAGAACAAGACCCTTGTTCTTTTCTTTGTTCTCATACCAAACGAGCCCTTAGTGCGTCAATGTAAACAAAGTATGATATTAAGTGATATAAGAAAATAAGTTGGGAAATTGCATTAAATGACACTGGTTAAACATAATTTAGTAAAAAGAAAACACTCATTAGAGGATAAAAAATGGAAATAAATTGTTAAGAAGCAATTCAGATATGTCGGGAGCAAGGTTCTTAAGGTGTTTTTCCACTTTTATTTCTGGTGGAATCAAGAAGTTTTAATTCATGATCATTTGAAGAACGCAGATTAGTCTCTTCAGAAAAAAAAAAGAATGAAGATTAGGCATACAAGAGCAAAACAATGAATGCATGGAAATATTGGAACTAAATATTAGAGATCAAACTAAGAAGAAAATCCAACATTACTATAACAAAAAACGAAAAGGAGGCATCCAAATATTTATGTAAAAACAAGATTTGCTAGTATCGATTATGAATTTGGTTGTGAACTTTTATGAAGGGGGTATTTGACTGCAAAACTTTGATTACGAATTTGTCTGTAAAAAGAGGGTATTTGACTGTAAACTTAGGAAGGCTAATTTTACAAAAAGGGTCACATTAATGCATTATCAAATTGATGCCACTAGATCCATGACATTGTGGCCAATTTCCTCCATATCTTACTTATTAGTACTTTAATATCATGCCGGAGAGTTCCCATCCAGTTCATGATTTAACCAAAGTCAGCTTTAACATTCCTTTAAGCCGAATATCAAAAGTAATTAGTCTATGTTGCCATCTGACACGGAACTTGTAGAATTCCGAAATACTAGTATTTATATACATACATATATATATATATATATATATATATATATATATATTAGAAACCCCTGATTTTACTAGTCCTAGTAAGTTAAGTTGGATGGTAACATAGAATCTATCCCTTCCTAAATGTTTATATATACATATATATCTATACATACATATATATATGTATGTATAGATATATATGTATATATAAACATTTAGGAAGGGATAGATTCTATGTTACCATCCAACTTAACTTACTAGGACTAGTAAAATCAGGGGTTTCTTGTCCAAACACAGACCACTCATTTTACTAAAAAAAATCTAATTGTACATTTTTCCCTTCTCACTGCAACTGTACAAGTACAAGACCATCCTCAATCTATCAATACTAGTATTATGGTCAATTTTTGGAACTCAAGGTACTCCAAGAAAGCTGACACTGATGATGTTGATGCAGGTCAATTTGGCTTCTTGTAGTTAGCTTGTAGCTTGAAACATATTAGGGAGAAGTTGCATAGGTCATAATCACCAAATTGCTTCTTAGGGATGCTTTTTCAGCACATTGACAAGTAGATGTTGAAGGATGCTAGTCAATAGAGTTTTCTGTCCATCACAATTGAGGTAAAGATTATAACAGTACTCTGAAGAAAAACTCAACGATAAATTCTGGATCTGGCCTTAGCATGGTTCCAATATGGGGTGGTGTCCGTGAAAACTCCAAAGTTGCAGATCTGAAAAGTCACTACATGAACAACACAAACTGATTTCTCTATGTTTCAGCCAATTGTACCATTATCCATTGACGAGGTGTGTTTGGCTTTTGCTTGGCTAAAGTGAATCTAGCTTATTTCAATTTGCATCAACAAGGACTCTGTCGTTCCCCATTAATTGGACAGCACATCTCTGCCCCCTGGAAACCTCCCAAAAGTAAAGCCTAGTTCCTGTGACTAAAATTTGTGCACCATTCTCTTGTATCTCATCTCCTGTTTGCTTTCACAAGCTACAAAGTGGCATATTTTTGCCAACAATAATTTTTATTTCTATGATCGTATCATGATGACTGAATCAAACTTGTTAAATAACACAGATGTATTCCAACTAGTAGTTGCCTATTAGCGTACACAACATTTTGAAAGGGCTAAAGAATTAGTTCTGTTGCTCTCACACTTAGAAAAGAAAACGAACTAATCAACTAACTTCTACCTCATAAAAATAATCTACATGATAGCATCCACGTATTGTAACTAGTACATTATACTACTGGTCAACTATGAACACAGCGTACCTATGAGCAAGGCGCCTCAAGAAGGTGTGTCCTCCATAACACCTGGTCCATGGGAGTCACAGTCCCCAGCTTCGTGCCCCTGTTCTGGATATTAAGAATGCTGGCTATGCTCGACGCCAAGATCACAGATAACGTGCAAGCCAGCGTCTTCACGGTCGCCGGCCCTTTCCCCGTCTTAAGCTGATCGAGTCCCCTCATCACCAGCTCCCGCAGCGGCCCAATTTTCAGCATCAGGAGCAGCGCGACCGCGCCCTCGGCGCAGAGCACCAGGAACAGCAGCTGAATCATCCTTCCTTCCCCCCGCAAAGCCCTCCGCGACTTCGTTCAAAAAGGAGCAACTTTTTTTTTCTCAAGAGAGTCGAATCAGCAAGAATTCAACAAATCCTGGTAGGGTTCTGCAGCAAAATCCAGTCTTTTCCCCAAAGGAGGTTTAGCTACAAGTGAAAGAACAGATTCTTAGAAGAGAAAGGCAATAAAGATTGAATATTTACAATCCCAACAAGCCCTAGCCACTTTCAGACACAACAAAAGAAAACTCGTTTTTATTATCGGAAAAAAAAAAGAAAGCTAGTCTATTTATCCCTTTTCTCCTGGGATTGAGGTGCACGGCAAAGAGAACGTACTCCATTCGCCACCAAGATTATCTGAAGCACTTGGAGATGAGATGCCGATTTGGTAAAAAATGAGAAAGATGTGATCTTTCACCTCTTGCAGCTAGGAAAAAGATATGATTTTCAGCAAGAACAAAAGGTGCTGAAGAACAATCCTGTGAAAGCTAATAAAGAGAATGGCAGGGCAAGAGAGGTAAAAGAAATGCAGCAATTTGATTCTGGGCGTGATGTTTGGTAGAATGAGAGCACATGTTAGTCAGTCTATCTATTTTACCCTGGTGCTGATGCATGCTTTCAGACAAAAGCAATGGGCTGCTCATTCCCTTTTTTTCAAGGGTTTAGAGGGATTCTGCAATGTCACTGTGTTAATTCTCTCAAAGAACTAATATGTACATTCACTCTAATTGAGGAATTTTATTGGTATTTTTTTAAGAAAAAATGTCCTATAACTAATATAATAGCAATGTGATAAAACATGCTTTAAAAAAATGTGCTGAAACATGAATCTCCATTTAACCCCAAAAAACATGTATCTTCAACCTATCATTTGGCTTTTAGGTGAATGCTGAAGTTGTCATTAGCACATTGTGCTTAACATAGTCCACTGTGACTCAAGATACCTATTTATTGGACTAAATTTTCTTGTAATTAACTTAGGAACATATTAGAATGAGAAGAATATCTAGCTAAATATTTATATTTATCATTTAAAAGGGGGGCCTAATTAACCATTATTAATGTACTTCAGTGTTTTAGTAGGATGGAAGCATATGGATGCTATGTGAGTGGGATTATTGTGCTACATGATTGTTCAAGTATGATGGCACATGCTGTCTTGCTTTAGTTTGATGTTTAAGTGACACAGAAGTGTATTAAAAAGATGTGGAATTGTTTTATGAGCAAGGCACTTTAATGTAACAATGGTCCTCCAAGTTTATTCCCTTTTCTCAACTTCCTCAAACTTTATTTTAAATCCTTCATCTTTCTACTTACGGTCTCCCATCATGGGTACGCGGTTGGAAGTGGCATCGAGTTGACACTTCGAATGTGTTGCGCCAACAGAGTCGTTGTGACTTAATGCCTACATAATATGTGTACTATGACACATCTGATAGTTTTGATGTGCATTATCTACATATATGTATAATATGTACATTTGAATTGAAAAGATTCACTTTTACTTCCTGATCCATCGATAGAAATGGATGAAGTAGAATTATTGACTTATTGATTCATATAGTATCATTTGTAACAATATGATCATTTTAAAATAAAAATAAGAAGAAATAAAAAGTGCAACAGCACCAAATTTCTCCGATATTGGTATCTCTCTCCTCTATTTCACTCAAAGGAGAAAGACATGACACCAGGTTAAAGGAGCGAGTTTTGATTTCTCCATAAAGATAAATGATTCGGAATCTAAATAATAAAAAATATGATCCGTATTAATCTTATATTTATGGGAAAAAATTATGAAGAAAACTTTTAATTGATTTTGCATGTGATCCAATCTTTAATGTTTGAAATCATTCTCAATAATTTAGATCTATATTAAATATTACAAGAGTTGCATGCTTTAGATGGTAAGGTGAAATGCCAATATTGTTAGATTCATTATATGTAATTTTGTTCAGATTTATACTCTCTGCAAATAAGTTTTGAATAAGTTATTGTAATACTCATGATTTTATTAAATCAAAATTAATTAAATAAATATTATTTAGTAGTTGGACTATGAGATAATTTGAATAATAGATTCTATTCGTTTTAAACTTTGGAAAAGCCCAAGAAGGCCCTATAAATATACTTTTGGAGTGGAAAAAATATCATAATTCTTATTCTTTACTACAAAGTCTTAGTTGTCATAGAGGTGCGGAAGTAAAAATTTTTTCCTCTCCGCATGGTGTTCTCTTTTTCTTCCTCCTAAGCTCATGCCAAAATTTCATTAGGAGAACGTGAAGGAGAAGAACAACATGAGGTTCAAAGGAACAAAGACGAGGATTAGGAGAACCTGAAGAACGAACAAAAATAATGTTTATAGATAAGTATGTACACAGGAGGATCTTTCTAAATATATTTTTTATGAGAGATAATTGTATGCTAGGATTTTACCCTTGATAGAGATAGTTTATGGTCACAATAATGACATTTGATCCCTGTATAGTCTCCTAAATGTTAACATTTTTGGACTTACTTTATATGAGATTTTCTATATCAAATTAACACAAAAAGGGGTTTCGATTGAACATGACCACTATAAGAAAATATCATATTTGAGGCAGTCAAGACCCTCTCAAATATATATAGACCGTCTCAAATGCCGAGCGGCGACAATGGGTGGCCACTGAGAAGGTGGTTGCAAAGGGCGTCTGGGGCAGTCTGGTGAGGGGCAGGCTATCAGACTGCCTCAAATTAAAAAAAATAAAAAAAATATATGTTTATAAATTTATAGTCCCAAGAATACACACAATATAAGTGTACAAAGTAAGAATCACACACATTATATAGGAATAAAAATAACTCACATAATTATTTTTATACAATTTTTTTTTCGATAATTTGTCCTCTCTCTCCTCATCTTCGTCCTCCTCCCCCTCCTCGTCGTCGTCATTCCTCCTCATCACCATTTGCCCACTGTAATGAAAACCATCATTGAAAGTATATTTACACAAATTCTCAAGAAAAGAAATATCAATTTAACTTGCAAGTTATACAAATAACTCATAATTCTCGTGTTCTCTTCCTCCTCCTCCCCCTTACTGCAAGAAATATTAACAAGATTAAATTATGCAACCTTTAAAGTAAATGACAATTAAACATTTTACCAAAGTATCATCGTCCTCCCCCTCATCGAGCTCGTTGGCTTGTTGACGGTTTTGATTATTCATAAACTTCATCATCATTAATTTGAATTGTTTTTTTATTACGCTAACTTCTCTCAAGTTTTTCCATTCTTAGTTGCATTTATTTTTTAGATAACTCCTTTTGTCGCAATTAATGATGATTTTCTCGTAATTATTCTTGATTATCTTGCAGTTGTTGTTGATTCACTCATAGTTGATATTGAAGAGACTTTATCTTCTGTTGCAAGTGACAATCCTGATTAATTCCATGGGAGGATGAGAAATCAGCATACCAATAGAAGATCTACAACCATAAGCATGTCCTTTGTTGATGCCAACATGCTCAACTCAGAGATCTATATTACTCTTCGGAGTATCTTCATTTTGAGTATACTGGATCAAATATCTGCTTCTTTAACTTTGAACTCCTCTTGTAATGAAGAATTAATTAGAGAAATATTTAAAACAACTTTATATAAAAGGTAAGATATTTTAAGAAAAAATCTAACATATGGTTTTTGGCAAATTCAGAACTCCATGTATTGTCCTTTTTCATATGGGTCATTAAAAATATCTCATCCTTAGGAGGTTGACTACCCATTTCCTTCTCCTGAAAAAATATTGATAAAAGTAAATGTTATAACAAACTCAAAAGTCTATCAATTTTGATAATTGAAATTTATCTTACCATCTTTTTTACAGTAGTGGTTCTAGATATACAACTACCATAGTGCAAACAAGCGCTTTAAGAAGATTCTCGATTTCTTTTTGTTATTTCACATTTTGCCTTATAACTTTCCATAGACTATTTGGCGCACAATTCAGCCCACACTTGGTCACCGATCCAAGTAAACTTTTCTTCATCTTTTCGGGCCATGGTTAAGAGTGTTGATAATCTCTTAGAACAACATGTGTTGAAAACTTTATACATCACGTTATTACACTCGAGGTCCCACCAAATGTACTCCTGAAATCATATTAAAATATATTAAAATTAAATAAAGAAAAAAAATTCACAATCACATTATGGCAAAAAATTAATGCAAACCTGAAACTCTCGAAACATTATCATCTGTTTCGTTGCTTTTGGAACTTCTTTCCATGTTAACCAACTATGATCATATATATTTCTGATAACTTGAGTGAAAGTAGCAGACGTTGGTTTAGATGGTGCAAACCTAAAAATTGAAGAGTCAATCGATGATAAATATTGATATCATGTGTAAAGCCAAAAAGAGAGTAAATACTTACCATTATGTCCATCTGGTTTCAAATATATTTTATTTGGCACATATGATGTATGAACATCTTGTACCGACTCTGTAATTTGTGTTTCAACATCTGCAATATATGAGGATGGTGGATTTGCAATAAAAGGTGATGGTGCAATACATGGTGATGTTTCAAGAGATGGTGATGGTGCTATAGATGGAAATGACTCTTCATCTGTCAAAGTCCTCGATCGTCTCGTGAAAATTTTGAGGATATTAGATGGATGTTCGGAAGTAACTTTTTCCTTCCCTTTTGATAAAGGAAACATCTGAAAAAAAGAATCATATTAGTTTATAAGCAAAATGGTGTAAAAGAATTATATTAGTTTTTTAAAAAAATATATGTAAAAGAAGCATCGTAATAAATCTATAGACTTAAAATAATCTAAGCTGAATTTGAAAATAACTCTGCATCAATATCTTCAATTAAACTCTAAGGCGATTGATATTCATAACTAGAGAATCAATTCCTAATATTTGGAGGCTCTTAAGAAAAATAAATAATATTTTCATTTAAAAGGCGAATGACAAATTTTGAATTTATAAAATAGATAACATGAAAAATGTTTCATTCACGAGAAGATAAAGAGAATGCGTTCCGAACGGATCAATAGTGTCAACGTGTGGATTCATCATAAATTAGTAGTCGTTGAACATAAAACATACTATTACAATCATGATAAAATCTTATATAGTAACATAGTAGACACATTAACATAATAAACAAAATTATTCAACATCATCAGAGTCATTGTTCGTATCATATTTATTAATCGAAGATGATGAAGTATCATATTCATCTTCAATGTCATCTTCTTCGTTGATATCAATGTCTTCAATATTAATATCATCTTACAAATCATCCTCACCATGCAAATCTTCAATAAGTTCGATGCCCATGATAGGTTCTACCGAAGTAGTTGAATCATATTGAAATGTCACTTCTAAAGCACTTTCAATTTTTACTTGATTACTTGCTTTATTTTAATTATCACCCACCATTGATTTTTATTCTTCAACGTCCCAAGATAATTCACATAATACACTTGTTTGATTGACGAAGGAATAATAAAAGATCAAATCTTTCATATTGTCCAGTGTGAAGAGCTTCAACAATTTTCAAATCTTTATGTATCCTTGTACTTTCTACCAATTTCCGGATCAAACCACTTACATTTAAAAAAAGCAACTTTATTTGTCACCTTTCCAGGATACTGTAATTTGATAACATTTTGTAGAAATGTCATAATAGTCATTTTCATTTTCCCCATCGATAGAGTCTTTAACGTGTACCATTATTGATTGTGTTTTTTATGAGATCAATATTCTGTGTTAAACTTATATCCATTGACAAAATAGACATGTCAAGTTCTAATAGTTCGATTAGGTCTCCATGCTAAATCATGTAAGACACTATTCGCTATCGAATTGTGCACCTAATAGAAAAATATTCAAGTTATTGAATGAATTAGATATAACATACAAAAATAGACGAATTGATACTTACATAATTTTTAAATAATTGTGCGAAATTGATACTTTAATAAGGAGACGATGATTAATTGTATAAAGTAACTTCATCTGCACACAATCCAAGTCTTATTTTTTTAGAATTCGATACAAATTTTGGATGTAGACGATCAAAATATTTTCAAGTTTCACCATCGGATGGATGCAACATAACTCTTTCTTTGATATCGTGTTGAGCATGCTATTTTCATTTGTGACGCTGAACCAATTGAAGAATATAATCTCTTCAATCTTGGAATTAGAGGTAAGTAATACATTTTTTTTGTTTGGAACACCATTGTTACATATATTTCTGACATTGAAAGATTTATATCTTTCAACACCACAAAACTTGCACTCTCTCAAATCACTATCACGATCATAATATAACATGCATCCATTAAGACAACAATCAATCTTCTTTGATTATAGACCAAGTTTAAAAGTAAGTCTTCTTGTTTGATAATAATTCGATAGAATTCATGCATCACTTGAAGTCACCTCTTTTAATATTTGCATAAATGCATCAAAACATGCATATGATATATTATGATATGATTTCAGACTTAAATTCTACGGCTAATGATAATTCATAATAAATTTCACAATCTGATAACAAAAGTTTGCATTTAGTAACTCATAAAACTCTTCTGCTTTGAAATTAGGTGTATCTTCTTGACAATTATTATGATTTCTAACATCATCATATTCTATTGTAGCAATATCGTAAATAAAATTTTGATATCTTTGAACCATATCATCTTCGCTTAAACTATGACCTTATTATTATTGTCAATAATTGGTTCTTCTTCTTAAAATTCAGTCTAATACCAATAATTTAGTTTTAAACTTTTTTTATACAAATGAAGTTTAACAAGTTTGATCGTTTGAAAGTCCGTGCTATACCATTTTAGACATGGACATCTAATTGTTCCTTCACGTAAGTACTGATACAACTGACAAGCAAAGTTAATAAATATTCAAGCCCATTTAAAAGTTCTGCAGCAAGTCCTTTATGATCAAGATTAGTCTTTAAATAATTGTGCGAAATTGATACTTTAATAAGGAGATGATGATTAATTGTATAGAGTAAATTCATCTGCACACAACCCAAGTCTTATTATTTTAGAATTCGATACAAATTTTGCATGTAGACGATCAAAATATTTTCAAGTTTCACCATCGAATGGATGCAACATAACTCTTTCTTTGATATTGTGTTGAGCATGCTATTTTCATTTGTGACGCTGAACCAATTGAAGAATATAATCTCTTCAATCTTGAAATTAGAGGTAAATAATACATCTTTTTGTTTGGAACATCATTGTTACATATATTTCTGACATTCAAAGATTTATATCTTTCAGCACCACAAAACTTGCACTCTCTCAAATCACTATCACGATCATAATATAACATGCATCCATTAAGACAACAATCAACCTTCTTTGATTATAGACCAAGTTTAGAAATAAGTCTTCTTTTTTGATAATAATTCGATAGAATTCATGCATCACTTGATGTCTCCTCTTTCAATATTTGCATAAATGCATCAAAACATGCATATGATATATTATGATATGATTTCAGACTTAAATTCTACGACTAATGATAATTCATAATAAATTTCACAATCTGACCACAAAAGTTTGCATTTAGTAACTCATAAAACTCTTCTGCTTCGAAATTAGGTGTATCTTCTTGATAATAATTATGCTTTCTAACATCATCATATTCTATTGTAGCAACATCGTAAATCAAATTTTGATATCTTTGAATCACATCATCTTCACTTAAACTATGACCTTATTATTATTGTCAACAATTGGTTCTTCTTCTTCAAATTTAGTCCAATACCAATAATTTGGTTTTAAACCTTTTTTTATACAAATGAAGTTTAACAAGTTTGATCGTTTGAAAGTTCGTGCTATACCATTTTAGACATGGGCATCTAATTGTTCCTTCACGTAAGTACTGATACAATTGACAAGCAAAGTTAATAAAATATTCAAGCCCATTTAAAAGTTCTGCAGCAAGTCCTCTATGATCAAGATTAGTCTTATTGTACATCCAACGACGATTTCAGGAGGAAACATTTTTCTGCAATATAATTTAAAATAACTAAATTTTAAAGCATTTATCAATCATCTAACTAATTAAATTTTCAAATCAAAACAATTCAATGTATTCAATTTCTAATGAAATAATAAAACAAATATCAAACATTTAAGACTATAAAATTCATATATCGTGCTATATGAACGAAATAAACTGTATAATAGATCTTCCAGACTTGCCTATAAATTTAAAACAAACAAGTATTAAAACATTTATAATTATCTATTTATCTAACAAGATATATTAAAACATGAATAAAAGATTCTATTTAAATAGTAAATTTATAAACTAAAACATGATTCTAGGTGCGGCCATGCACCTGTAATACATACACTGGCCTAGTTGATATATAAAATATCTAAATTCAGATACTGACATTGGTTCCACAAATACTTGACCAGTCAACCTAAAGTTAGACAATTAATTGCCGCCTCTTGCAAAGCACTTGTAACTAACTCTACAAATAATATAAAGTGATAAACATGTTGACTAATTAATCTAAAGCCCTATAAATAAATAAAAAAAAACATGATCAAATTAGCGAAGATTTTTTATAAAGAGTGTTGGAGATAGCAGATGGAGATTGATCACCCAACCCCTACTGGCGCGGATCCAACTCCGCGGTGAGTTGGCGGGGGGTTGCAGACGCCCCCCTATCCATAAGGTTGGGGCTTCGGGGGCGGAGCCCCCGAGAAATTTCTTTTAGAGACATATATGTATTTTCTCTATTCGGTGGGTGGTTGCCCTAGCTCCATCATATATATGTTATTTTTTGAGTGCTTATGTACCCTGTTGGTTTTGAACATAACATAGTGAAACTCTCTACGACGACCGTCGACGTAGGAGATCCATCTCCGAACTACGTAAAATTTGTGCGTGTTTTTTCGTATGTTTGTTGATCTTCATCTTTATGTTCTTCTTTATTTCCCAACAGGGATAATCAAATAACTAAAGATAATTCTAAATTTAATACAAAGTGTTTCAGTTGTTGATACTAATGTTAAAGTTAAAATAAGTTAAAATAACCATTTGATTGGCCATAAGATAACTGGGAGGAAAACATTTTTATTATAAGAATACATTTGGTATTGTAGGAAAAGAAAACAATTCTAACACCAAGATTACTAAGCAACAAATGTCTATTCTAAAATGGTATTCCACGGAAAGGCTAAGTTTGACATCATAATCATACGATTTTAGTAAGAATGGTTCATATGGGCGACAAAAATCATTAGGCAAAGCAAGCTTACATATCAAGAGCTGACAAAATAAATTGATGTAATATCAACATGTGAGCATAATTTTCTTAAGTTTCTAATTAGGCTGGTATGACATGAATATCATGTATCCCTATATCATTATATGCTGCAGGGAGACATCCTGACACCAACCGATGTAAAAAGAAGGGCAGAGACGACATTTAATTTAAGAAAAATGCAATGACTTAAAACCACCGAGATCAAATGTGCAAGTATAAAAAAGAAACAAGAAAGGTCTAGCAACATGCTTGCTGAGATGGACCCTCGCGGAAGTGAAAATTTGAATGTCGATTTTCTACAAACAAGTAGAATTTAAGGAGCACACATTGTAACAATATTTAACATCATAATATATGTTTATATTAAGGACTAGAAAAAGCATCCTATTTATAAATGCATATTTCTCACTACAAAAAACAATAGTCTTAAGAACGATGATTCATGCGCGCCCGTGCCTAGCAGTGGACGCGCTTGTGATAAGTGTGATAAATGCATACCTATGGGTAGCCTCAGTCACATATTTCATAGCATTATCACATGATTCAAGTCATATTTTATATCAATTCCTCAAAAAATTACTATCTACTCAAAGTCGAACGATTCTTGCAGGATTTCGAAGGTTTGGAGAGCTCAAATGACTTCAAGATGAGTTTAGAAGGTTTAGAAGGAGGTTCAACCAACAATAGAAAGCACCAGGTCATAGCCATTCACCTCCAAACCGCAGTGAGCCTCTTTCAACTGCTTAGAAATCAAACGATCAAGAATGCGCTATGACCTCCCCCCATCATGGTCGTAACACAGCTTCACGGGCCGTAACACAACACCTTACGACAGTAACACAAATTCACGGGTCGTAACATAAAATCACACGACTGTGTTGAATCTAGGATCCCGAGAGTGTTTTGATGATAAAAAAATTTGTAAGGGAACTTAATTTGTACTAATGAACTTGTTGAGCTGATTTTTGTAATAGGAT
>LTAE01000064.1:110726-132344 GCA_001647135.1 Pontederia paniculata | reverse complement strand
ACATTATAAGAGGTTAATCTTCTTGTCCTCGTGCAAGAAAAGAGAAGTTGTAAGGGAGCCTTCGCCCTTGAAGAAGGAGATAGTGAACTCCAAAGATCTCGTGGGAGAAGATCGGAGCGGGGACGTAGGCCAGGAGTTCGGCCGAACCTCGATAACAAACTTCGTGTTTGTCTGTGTTTGTGTTTTTTTCTCTCCTTACTCTCTTCTCTGTTTGTTTATTTTCCTATATGTTCGCTTCCGCTAACATAATATACTGAGATTAAAGCAAAGAGAGTAAAAGTTTTTAATACACCAATTCACCCCACCCCACCCCCCTCTTGGTGTCATTCCAGATCCTACATACTAGGCTTCATAGCTCATATTGTATTGTTTTTCCCTTCTTTTGATCCTATATGTGAGGGTGCAAATGATGAATAGGTGATGGTACTGGTGATATAAGAGTTCATGATGTGTAGACTTGCACATGATGAGTCTAGATTGAAGTTCAATCTATCGAGTCTAAATAGTTTTTACAGTTATATTATTATGTCTTTTCAATACTGAATCATGTAAAAGGATATTTTATCTTGCTAGACTATTTTATTGAGTTTTATTTTAAAGTTATTACTTTCGCATATTGTTGGCTAGTCTTTTGATCAAAGTCAAGTCAAAGAAGTATTGTCGTAGCGTCTCCAAGTCTATATTATGTCATGTGGCGCGATGTGGATTTGGGGTGTTACAACTACTATTTTTTGCCTTTTTGAGTTCCATGAGAGTCAACCCGATTCAAATGAAAAATAAAAATCTATTGTGCTTTTCATGTCTTCCACTAAACCACTCCAATTAGAATAAAAAAATTAACTTTATCTCGTGAATACTTTAAGATTCATACCATGATTCTGAGTTTCTTTCAAGTACCTCAACATCATTGTTGCTATTGTAAGTTGTTCCTCACTTACACAACGAAAGAACATTGATAAAATGTACTCTCTATCATGCTCATAATCATTCACATTACTCTTGATTAATTTCTTTCTAATTAACACGAGTATTGACTATATTGCATTCTTTCATTTGAAATCTCTTCAAGACTTCTTTGATGTATTTCTTCTAACAAATAAATATTGCACCTTCTTTTTTATAAATCTTCATGCCTAGAAAGTAAGACATTTCCTCAAGTTTACCATTTTTAATTATTTCATGAATCTTACCTTCAATTACATTATCTCATTTTCATCGTCAATTGTAACCAATAGATCATAAATATAAAAAGACACTACCACAAAATCATTGTCACCATGTTTGTAGTACAAATGAATCCACTTAAAACTCTTATTGAACCTAGACCGGTGCATATAACGATCAATTTTGTTATACCATGCTTTTGGTATTTGTTTGAGTTTGTATATTTTTTTTCTCAATTCGTAAATTTTATCTTCTTGTCCATTAACAATAAACCCTTCTGTTTGCTTCACATAAATGTCCTCATATAAGTATTATTTAAGAAGGTTAATTTGACATCTAGATGATAATATTCCAATTTTTTGAACAACAACTAGCAACAATCTGATGGTATCCATGTGAGCAATTTGAGAAAACTTGTCAAATTAATTCACCAAACTCACTAGAGCATACACATTCACAATTAATTGGCTTTATTCTTGTTCATTGTGCCATATAGGTTAAATTTTCTCTTAAAATTTCATTTGATAATTATACTCTTCTTATGATCAGATTTCCTATGCAAAGTTCCAATCTCCTAAGCTTCCAAAGCCTTCTCTTGCACACAAAATTCTCTTGCATTGGCTCAAAAAGATCCCTTTTTCACGTCCACAAAAGTTGTATTTATGGGGGTTTTGAAACGAATTTGAGTCGGTTTCGAGTTAAATTCATATCATTCATAAGGAATGGTGAATTAACGGCCCGTAAGTAGTCTTTCACGCCCGTGAAACTGATGATATCGATTAGCAATAGGATAATTCATGCCCGTGAAATTTTATGCTGGAAGTATACTCTTTAATAATTATAAAAGGAAATAAATAGACATCAATACGTAACTTGCATTATTATATACATGAGATATTTTAATTAATCTATACTATTGTATATGCCAATGAAGAAAAAATAGTAATCAAATTGAAAATAAAAAAGTAATAATTAAACATGGTATTGTTGATATGCATGAATTAAATAAAAAATAGATAGAAAAATATATTAAAAACAACATATTGCTGAGTATGTTTTGTCCTCTGGATATTATATTCTATTTCAAAAATATATTTACTAAGCACCAAGATATGAATTAGAGTTTTGATCAAATAAAAATCCTGGGCTATCACAATATTTTTAACTCAATTTGTCAAACAGTGATTTGCTTATGTATATGGCCGCGGCCGCAAATTTTCGATAAATGATTCAGGTTGGACAGTCCTCTGGCTTCTTTTATGTAACTAAGACTTTGTTTTAAGAGAAAACGAATAGCATTGTGTTAAATGTTTCCTGTGTACACGAGTGAAAAGGATTTTGCACGACTTTCCGGAATGAATTAAATTCAATTTCTGAATACCCAAAAATGGCAATGACCATATAACTAGAGCTTAACACCAACAGGAACTATCATTCTGCAGAAAAATGTACCAAATATATTTAATATTATACATATTTCATAATACAGCTGAAAAGATTACATCATGAGATAATACAGCACATAACAGGCAAGAAATACCTCCTTTTCTTCTTCAAGTGGCACATATATGATACAAAATTTCTAGTGACATATAATGAGGGTGAATTCCTTATTTCACAATGGGAAGATGATCTATAGATTCATTAGCTCCTCTGAACTAATAATATACATAGCATACTAAGATGGGTGTCGAACAAATTAGTCATCAGTACCTCTTCTCTAGTTTTTACCAAAACTATATATGAACAATCAGTGGATGTCGGTCATCTCCTCAAATTATCTGATGGAAGATAGAACAAGTCAAATGAGAGAGACCATTATGCTCTTCCAATGGGCGAAAGAGGTGGACGGTTTGGCACATAGCTCGTAGCTGTTCTCTGGGTTCTTCTGATTGACGGGCTAGTTACATTATCGATGATCGGCTGCTTCCGTGAGCTTTTGGCTTCTGTTGAATGGTTACCAGGATTCCTGCTATGAAGTATGGCTATACAAATTGCAAAAGCCTGAAGCAGCGATGTCGAAGATTGAAATTCAATTGTGTACAGATCCTCTCTAAAAGAAAGAATACTGAAGGCACAATCTTTTTTTAGAGATCCACCCTGCAAATAGTTAATTTATTGAAGTAAACCACTTAAAAGAGTAATAGTGAATATTATGATAGAGGAACAACAGATATTTCACTTCCTTACCAGAGTGTATAATTCAATTCTATGATCCTGGTTTAAATCAAGGCTACTGCATTCTTCAGACTCATTGCTAAGGGTGGTTAGCATGCATCCCTCGTCCCAACCGCCACAATCACATGCTCCGCCTGATCTCCACCTTTGAATCAAAGGCGAAGGCTCTCCATCAGTCGACGAGCCATGAACTGCACTAGGAAGTATCACAACAATACTGTTATTTTCACTATCAGACTGTATATGTTTACCTTTGGAGCAAAGAGTTGTATTTTCCCCTGAGTTGGTTGCCAATGGCACCAAACAGCTACCACTGGATGATGTTCCAGCATTTAAACTTTGTGGTAATATATGTGGAACCTTGACAACTACAGCAGCAAGTTCTCCCTTAGGTGCATAACCGACAGATTCCTGGTTCTTTGCTTCCACTTCAGCGCCAAGAAGAACAAATTCTTTGATACCATGATTACTGAAGACTTTGTCTTGCCTCAATTTGGGGGTTGAAACCTTAATATGTCCAACAATGTTTGACACCAACTGATGTTTCTTGCCCTTATTTCGAAGGTTACCCTGTATCACGCTTTTCTTCTTAGATTCATCAACGGTAAGGATAGTATAAATGCATTCTAGATCATTCCTAACAGAAGAACTTTTTGATGATATTGTCGCTGCAAGTATATTGTTATCACAGGATGACAGCACATAAAGTGGGTGTCCTTCTCTAAACCCAATTTGCAGAATAGCTTGTCGTGAAGATGTTGCACTTTTGTCATCATGGTGTGAACTTCTGCAATAATTGGACTCCTGAATGGGCAAACTCAAGCTTCCTTTTACCTGGCAAATGAGATCAATGACTGTATTTGATGACTTGCACAACCCATATGCAGATTCCAAGTCCTTGCATAACTGAGGTTTCTGAATTCTAGTTGATTCATGAGAATGACGACTGAGTGAGGTTGCTGTTCTTGAAGCCAAATGAAGACTGCTTGATGACTTCAATAATGGATCTATCATCCTCCTCAATGGGCTTTGCCTATCTTTGCCACTTTTCTTTCCTTTGCGTCCATTAGGCTCATCTGAACAAGCAAATGACCAACGCCTTTCTTCAGATAGACACTCCTTCAAACTTGAACTCCTACATGACCATTTTGGATCAGGACTCGCTAGATGTTCAGATGATTTGATTCCTTCCGAGTTTATTGCTTTTAGTTGACACCGACCTGAATTATTAGCTTTGTTGAAAAAAAATTGGTGAGGAGAATTTCCAGTAAATTGCTTATTGGTATCATTTCTGCTCCCAGATTTTGTAGGTTGTCGTGAAGTATCGGATGGAACCTTAGCTGAATGAGGTTCATCGCTTGGAATGGTACAAGGAAGTGGACATGAGTAGGGAACATCAGGAGGTTGAGGGTTGAACATAACATCTTCAGGAAGACTACCTGAAAAGTAGTTTATATCTCTTTCAATCAACCTGCTATCTTCAAACAATAAGGATCCAAAACTGGTGCGGCTGGAAACGAGACTCTCTTGAACATGATCAGTCATTGCTTTGCTCTTCTCAACTGCTATTTCTAGCTTATCATTCTGTGGACCTGCCAAACTTCGCAGGGCAGTGCCATCCTTTTTCAGTACCATATTAGAAGTCCCATCATATGGAGATACAGAACTTATATCAGTGGCAGCTTTCAAGTGTGAATATTTTGTTTCATTATTATCAGGGTTATTCCTTACAGGGTCAGTACGAGCTTCATACCCTGATTGCCGATGTTTCTCATCCGAGATGGTAGAAGAAGTCTTAAAAACATGACCACAACCATATACAGAAACTTCTGTCGTGCTTGAGTGAGTTTCGTTAACAACATCATGTGGTCCCGAGTGAATGGTCCGGAAACTAGCCTGCTTTGCTTCACTAGTTATGCTCCCAGAAGATCCGCTAGAAAATTCACGTGTACTAAATAATGATGACTCTGAATTACTGCAAGAATCATCTCCCCTTCTGTTGACACATTTCTGATGATATACCCATCTCTCAAGAAGTCCCCAATCAAGAACTCCTACGTTAAGGGCCTTTTCCTGAGCATTTTCTCCTCTTTCTCGATGCTGAAGATAACAAGGAACATGGGACATATGCTTCACCAGCTCATCATCCCCAGTGGATTTTCTACTAGGCCAAGGCTTTTTATGAATGCCCGAGGATGTTTTGACTGAGTTTCTTCCCTTAACAGCAGAACAATCCAGACCAACTTGTTTAGAAGAAGCATACTCACGAGAAACAGCTATTCCATGTGGCTGCCCAGAGATCTTGTCTTGTAGATTTGTATTCTTCCTTCCTCTAGGGAATGGGTCTTGCTTTAATGATCCGGAGTGCTGATGTTGCAGTGAACTCCTCCCTACCCGGAGATCATATCCATCTTCCATAATTAATTTGCTCTTTACCTTATTTGCAACTGTTTCAGAAGGCATGATAGCATATGCCCTCACAAAATTCTGTTCGCCTCAGCATCCATTCTCACATGACAAGACAGACGAATGTGTCACATCTGAATCATTTCAAGACACCAGTGCAAAATCATGCTTGTGAGTTGTGATGGAAGCTGATATCAGATAGCATAAAATAACGACACACAAGCCCCTTAAAAAAACTAAGTGCAAGTTAACTATCATATAAGCAATATTTGCATTGTACAATATAGTTAACATAACTTCAAAACTAACAGTGAGTACATAATATTTGCATTGCGGTTGGTCTCATTGTTTAACAACCAAAACAGTACCTACATTTGAAGACAGAATTAAGAACTTCTGTACTCATTAACATTCATGAAATTTTGACAAAATGCAATCAATTAGAATTTCTCGCTGGCAGGTAAAGTACAGAACTTTGCATGCAGACCATGATTTTTTACTTCTTAGTTCTACAGAAATGCTCCATTACTCTGTTATCAACTTTCAGCTGGTCATTCATTCAGCCCATATTAATGGGACACTACCTCAATTTCTCATTAATGTGTTCTTATATTCTATTTTGAGCAATTCACCATTAGCATAAACTGAGAAGAAAAGAAAAATGCAAACCAACAAAAGACCAATGTGTCACATTTTCCTTCTTTTGATTGTTTCTTACAAAGAAAACACATCACCTACTTTATTCTACGCATCATTTTTGTTGAATAGTAAGTATAAATTCCAACTCTGCTAGATACAGAAAAGTAAAAGAAGCTAACAAAAGCAAAAAAATCAACTCATATTCCACCGTACTCCTTCAATGCAAACTGCATTTTAAGCAATTTCCTTCCTCTCCTTTCCTACTCCAGAAATTGAACCGAAAAGTAAAATTCAGGGCCCTCTCCAATGAAACCAACTTCTAATCAAAAGGTAAGGAAACAAGGAAAAAAATTATCTGTTCTAAGCACAGTGGAAGAAAGAATGAATCAAAAAAAAAAAAAAAANGGTGGCAAGATTGAGTGGATTTAGAATTGGATCCGAAGAAGAAGAAGAAGAGCACAGTTGCGAGAGAGTGATGCGTTAAAATTTTTGTTTGGAAATTTGGATCACGAGGGCGACACACACAATTTAATCAGAAACAAAAGAAAAAGAAGACAAAAGAAGAGGGGGCGGGTCGCTTTCCGCGGGAGACAGAGGCGGCGGGGCCCACCGGCGAGTTGGATCTCGTATCCAGCCACGGGTTTCCTGGTCGCCCTCGTGCTCGTGGATCCCATACAACAACGTCCTGTGGGCCACCGGCCGCCGCACGCAATTACTCCTTAAAAAATAAATAAATAAATTATTTATTAAATTGGTGAATCGATCACATTTAATTATTATTTTAATTAAATAATAATAAACATTTTTAATTATTATATTTTGTACTGGTTTCCTTCTCGTGTGGTTGATATGACAGTGCCTCAAAATTAAAAGAAGAAGTTACGACGAATTAAAGTTTTAGAAAGAACATGTATGTCGCATTTATAATGTTTGCATGTTCACGGGATCCAACTTGTGACCCACGGAAAGGGAAGTTAAAAGACTTAAAAAAAAAACTTAAAATTCGACTAAACAAAAGACCTGCGAAAATTGGACCGGGTCAAGATTTGGAAAGCCCGTATGAGTTTAGGTTCATTTAGTAAAGCCCAAATACTGTGGATTCATTTGGGAGCATATAAATACTTGACTCGATCGGCCCATTAAGATTGCATTTGATAATGCTTTGAGAAAAAAGATAGTTTTGGAAAAAAATTACTTGTGAAAATGCCGCAAGTGAAAGCTTGTCGTAATCGAAATTTATTTGGCGTTTAATAAAGTTATGGTATTAACTTTGCTATGAATGATGATAATGTTTGGTGACAACTATCTTACAGATGTTATGTGATTGCAAAATGATTAAATTGGATATGATATTATAAAATGATAAAATTATAATGAATTCTTTTATAATTTTATAAATATATTACTGTTTAATAAAAAAATATTTTCATAATATAATTTATAAAGAATAATAATAAATTAATAATATTTTAAATATAACAATACATCAAAATTATCAAAATAGAACTATCATTCAGTTTGCACATTCATCAAATGAGTAATAATATTGTCTTTTAAAAAATGTTATTTCAACAAAATGTGCATTATCATGATCTTGGATAAGATCCACCTCATAGTCAAACTCCAACTCTTCTATTCCATAATCACTATTTAAATATGTAAAATCTGAATCATCATAATATTTTATCTTAATGAAATTATGTATAACCATTGTTGTGATGACAATATTTTTTTGAATTTTAAAATTATAATTTGGCATAGATGTCAAAATCTTCCAATTCTTTTTTTCCAAATACCAAAAGTTCTTTCAATTACACTTCCCAATAATGAATATGTGTAATTAAAAATCTCTCAATAATCAATAAGTTGTCGAACTTGAAAATCAAGTATGTGATATTTCAAATATTGATAAGGCCTTAAATATTCTTTAATATCTAGATATTCTAAGTCGACAGGATAATATTCATTTGTGAATTTAACATATTGTTAGCAAAATCATTTGAAAAGAATTAAATTATATTTTGATGAATAAGAATAATATATACAAAAAAATATCATTACTAATACCTTTTGGTGGGTAAGAAATTTTGTATATTGTATCACTGATGGTCTTAGAGAAAACATAAAAATCACTGCATTGATATAAAATCCAATTAAAATAAATGTAAATTGTATATCAAAATCGCACGCAACCATTGAATTATGTGAAGGATAGCCTTTACGCTCGATATATTGAATTTGCTCATGAAGTGGTATAGTAGAAGGCATATGCACTCTATCATAGTCCCAATACAATCTTGTGAAATAATTATTAATAAGAACTTTACAACTGTTTTAAAATATGAGATACAATACAAAAATTAAAAAAATTAATAAGAAAGTGATAACAATGTCATACCTTAAAATGAAGTGTGTATTTTGTATCATTACGTATTTTTTTAGGCACTTCTCTAAGCTCTTTATGAAATGGTTCTATAATATAAGTAGACATATAAAGAATTTTTTCAAGAACTTCATGAAAGTTTTGACTTATTGTCTCTTCTGAATGTTGAAAACGTTCTTGAACATCTCTATTGTTGCATCATGGTGCTAAAGTAAATAAGAACATTCTTAACTTCTTAGCAATACAAAGATTAATTGAAACTTGATGACCATATTTTGATTTTAACTCTTCTAATATCATTATAAAATATTATTTTTTCATTCTAAACATGTTAAAACATCATTTACAATGACCTCATTATCTCATTTAACATGATCTACTAATATGTTTGTGAAGTCATACATGATTTTTTTTATAAATATACTTATCATGGTATGTTTCGACAAGGGTCACAATAGTCAATGTGAGTGCATTATCTTCTTATAAATTAGACATGACACACATTTCATTCTCATCTGAATTAACTTGATTATCATTTCCTTAATTATTTTCCATAATTCTACACATATGCATAATATGAACATGGTTCAAATAAAAAATATGTTCTAATTAAAGCACAATAGATAGATAATTAAAGCACAAAAAGTATAAGTCAATTGATTTAATAAGAGTTTCAAAATTACATGATTCCATTATAAAAAAATATAACAAAAAAAGGTGTTTCAAAACTACTTATGTCATCCTCACAAAATATAACATATATACTGCATTGGACACTTAAATATCATTATAAAATGTTCACAAAATAAGATCACACATTTCACCCTTTTAAAATATAAGATTGAAACTTAATCTGTCATCATTTAAAGTTTGCAATCTTTTAGTCAAAAGATAATCTAACAATCTTAGAAGGATGTTCTTTAAGATGTTGGAATCTAAAATTAGGTGGGAAATCTATAAACATTTTTTTTCTCTAATCATAAAAAGTTGTGTTGCAACAAATATGAATAACTTCCCCTTCTTCAACTTCCTCCATGTCACCTAATAGAGCCACCAACTCTAGAATACTACATTCAGGTAAATCCATATGAATCAAAGTATCATTATTGGTCTTATTTTCAAATATATTCACAAGTCGTTCAATATGGTTGGAAAATTTTACAGCTCTACCAACCTTTGTTTTTTTTTTTTTTTGAACTTTGAACTTTTTAGTAGCATCTTGAGAGTGTGCAATGTTAACTTGAGAAGATATAGTAGATGATTCAAGAATATTTGAATCTTTTTCATTGCTCGAAACATCATTTGCAAAGTCCATGTCATCCAAATGAAAAGCTTCATATGGTTCAATATCTTTTATAATGTTCAAAAATGTTGAATGTCTAATTTGTTATATCTTTTATAATGTTCAAAACTGTTGAATACCTATTTTTTTGGTAATACTCCTGAAGAAGGTGCCCAAGCATTACCACAATATGCAATAATAGCTCCAAACATTCTTTTAAGTTTACTTTCAAGCTTTTCCGCCTTTGGAACAACCTACAAAATAAACTATGAAATATTTAGTAAGTTAAAAATAGAACAAGAAATGATCTCCAATCAATATTCTCCATACATACTTGTAGTATTTCTTTCCATCATTCTTCAACTGCAACAATATTTTTCTTCCTCAGGTTCTAACAAAGACCAGTGAAACTCTTTTCTAAATCTCTCCACAATTTATATTTACTTTTCAAATCATCCCACTTATTTCTAAATTGCTTATGGGTAAAGACAAATCTAATTTGTTCTATAAATCCATCTGAAATCGCCTTCCAACCTTGCAATGTAAAAATACTTTTCAAATTATCTCACTTATTTCTAAATTGCTTATAGGTAAAGACAAATCTAATTTGTTTTATAAATCTATCTGAAATCGCCTTCCAACCTTGCAAGGTAAAGATACTTTTCTCAATGTTTTCTTAATCTATTTCTTTTACGCATAAGTCACAAAATATATTTATATGATCTAAAACTCATAATGATTTATCTTTTTTAGTTTGGACTTTAAGGTCTCGTTTGGATTACGGGTTAGGGGTGGATATGAAGGGTTACTAATGGATGGGTTAAGAAGGGTTATTATAACCCACGTTTGGATATTTTATTTTTTAATGGTATAAAGGTTATGGAGGGTTATGACAACCCTTAAAGCCACCATATTTCTATTCCACCGATTTGGTGGAATTGGATATGTAAAATATTGATTCTCTAGTTTACAATTTATCGATACATAAGCATCATTCCTCAATTCGAAAGGGTAAAAAAGTCTTTTTAATAAAATTATCCTTTTCTATCCATCTCTTAAATTTTTATCCAAACGAAATATTGGTTATCTTATGTCATTCATTATCATTTATTTTTATCCAAACATAGGTTAAAATAACCTTTCTCAACCCATGAATTTTCAACCCTTCTTAACCATCTTCAACCTATCCATCATCATCCCTTCATCACTAAACATCCAAACAAAGCCTAACAATTTCATCCTTGCCTTTTCTCTTACATATCTAAAAATATAAATTCAAAGAATAATGAATTTGATACTAGTACATTTATAAGTTGAACTGAAATAATTTTTAAATATAAAAAATAGTTATCTATTTATCAAAAGTGATTGATTCCAAGATCATAAAATGATAATAAAGTCATCTATTTGATATGATATAAAAAAAACTAGGGTTATTTTCAAATTTCTCCCTTAAACTATGACATCTACCAACATAGCCCCTCAACTATATTGTTATCCACTTAGCATCATTAAACTTATCTAATGGTGACATTTAACTCCAAAGGTAAGATTTGACATTTTTTCTATCATTTTATGTATTTTTTTAAATTACTAAATTATTATTTTATCCTTCTTAGATTAATTGATCAAAGAAAAAATAGTCTTAGTCTTGCTCAAGAATATAAAGAGGAAAACTTACAATTGGATTAAAAAACTAAAATTGAAGCCAAACAATATTTTGAAGTAAAAAATAATACTTAAAAAAGTTAAAGTTAGATCTTAAATATACTTAGAATTATGAGAAAATTTATATTATTATATAAAAATCCAAAAAAATAATTTAAAGGGTAAAATAATAATTTAATAATTTATAAAAAAATAACATAAAAGATAATGGTATTTATTTTTTTTGGAATTAAATATCATTATTCGAAAAGTTTAAGTGTGTAAAGTGGATAATAATATAGTTCAAGGTTTATATTGGTAGATATACTATAGCTTGAGGGAGAAAAATGAAATTAACCCAAAAACTAAGACATGAAGTATTAAAAATAATTTTTTACTATCAGACATTTCTGTTGTGTAAAATAAAAAAGTTCTAATAGTAGAGATTATGCCAACAAAGTATTGCATATAATATATATGTATATATAATAATAATAATAATAATAATAATAATAATAATAATAATAATAATAATAATAATAATAATAATAATAATAATAATAATAATAATAATAATAATAATAATAATAATAATAATAATAATAATAATAATAATAATAATAATAATAATAATAATAATAATAATAAGTGTGATAATATTTATGCAAAAGTATGTGTAAGCTATAACAAAATTGATCAATTGTCACATTTTTGTTCATGGGTAGAGGTTCTATTATCGTGGCTAATAATCTATAGCCATGAAATTTTTCGTGGTAATAACACGTGGTTATTAATGGTGTGGTTATTGCTTACTAGCCAAGAATTTTATTTTCGTAACAGTTATATTTTTCAATAGTCACAAGTAGCATTGTGACAAATAATACTTATTTTTGTTGATAGTAATACCACTCGTGGCAATTGTTATATGCATTATTCATTGACAAAAGTGTCATAATCAGACAATATTAATCTTCGTGGTTATTAGGACTCGTGACAATTAAAAAAAATTATTTTCACAAAAAATGTAATAATAACTAAAATAATTTCCATAACAAGTTTGTGGAGCTATATTAATAATAATAATCACAAAATAACTATTATGATAAGAAGTTTAGAAGAAGTATTATCACACATTCTTTATTAATAACAATTACAAAATAAAATTATGGATCATATAATTTTATTTAAACTCAAGACAATGTTATGATAAAATATGAAATAAAATCATAAAATTAACATATTAAAAGCTGCAAATGAAGCATGGATTCATTAAGTATTTTATTGCAAAGAAAATATATGTATATTTTCTTTCCATTTGGTTGTGTTTTTCTCCTCCAAAGCAAATTCTAAAATCTAATGTTTGTAACCTTAGGTTGTCCCTATAAACCTTTTCAGCATAGATCCAAAACATTGGAATGATTATTACTAAGAGGCCATGGTCGATCTTCGCTTGTCCATGTTTCTTGTAGTCGTATTCCACATATGTAGTGCACATTTCTTACAAAGATCATTTGCTACCTTCAGGATTTATTTCTGCTCTTTAATCTTCTTCTACAAAGGTTGAAAGGAGAAAAGATTAGCAAAAGTAATGCTCCATAAAGCAAAAAAACTATATATTATATATATATATATATAATGCTTCAATTATTTTATACTATAATGCCATATCTAAGAGCAATCAACATATATTGAGTGGAGAAAATGAAGGGTTAAAAATAGAGAGGATTGAATAGAGTGCAATGTGTATGTACAAATAGGCCTCAATCAATATATCTATATATATTCATATAGATTCAAAAGTAAAAATGCATAAGATCTACATGATATTGCTAACCATCTAGTGAATACTGAAATGCAGAAAAAAATTTGAAAAAAATGAAAGCAAGAAGATGTGATAATTGCCACAAACGAAAACAAGAAAAAAAACTAATCAAAATCCTTCATTATTACTTCAACCTTTGTCTTCTTCCTTACGAAATGACTCATTCCCTTCTGCCATAGACATCACAAAAAGAACAAAAACAATGTTAAAATAAATAGAAACCACAAAAAGAAACAAACTCATTAAAATCACATGAGATTTATATTTGTGTAGTTGCGAGATACAAGAGATCAAGGATGGAGGTCGCGATTGGAGAATAAAGTCTAGTGAAAACATGTATATATAATCATATCTTTGTTAAATACATTCATCTAGCTGATGTAGAAAATGTTGCCTTTAAAGAAAAATCTTCTTCTTCCTTTGACTTGTGGAGACAAGAGGAGGAGGTGATCTGACAGAGGAGGAGGAGGTGAACTAGATAAAATGACTGCTACCTGCACACAAACAGAAATAGAGAAGTTGTATGGCTAATTAAGGAGCAGAGGCCCCTCTAACTTTCAAGATGTGGTTAGTTAAGTTGAAACATATTATTTATGCTCTAAGTTATATTTATATTCTTAATTAATATTTACTGCATAAATCATCCTATTGATAAAAAAATGTTAGGAGTAAAGAATTTTGATAATAAATATTTTTCTTTTCTATAAAAAGTAAAATAAATCTAAATTTTCATTTTCTTTTTTATTTTTTATTCTGTAATGTTTATAATTTTTTTATAATATTTTTTTGGAAAAAAAAGGAGGAGGTGGAGAGAACTATTCTTTAATGCAAAGGATATGGTTATTATTCTTTTTAGGGGTTATTTATTTATTTGGCTTAATAATATGTAATTTTCATTATTTAAAATATGAATTATTTTATTTTAACTCAAATACATGTCTCAAGGCAATATGGTACTACATGCTGGAATTTTCATTTCAAATCTTGAATATCATTTGCCACACATCACGAATAAATAGCTTGATGTCAAAAAAGTAATAGTCATTGTAAAATAGAATATGATTAATCATAAATTTTGAGTTTGTTGATATTATCTGCATTTATTGTCACAAAGAAAAAAAATTCTGGTTACAAATTCATCAATTCTCATAAACATTTTAATCATGGCTACAAATCATAATTATTACCACGAACATGAAAATGTTGCTATTAGTTCATGACTAAAGATAATATTTGTTGTATATTACTAAATTGCTCTTATCATACTTAAGATAATATTATTAAGACATACAAAAAAATATAAATATGTTAGAAAAGATAACAACTTCATTAGATCAACTTTTAAAACTTTGAATACATATTACATGGTGTGAGAGAGAATAACAAAATCATGGTTTATGCATATTGCAAAAGAGAATTAATTTTTTTCCCTATACTCTAATAAAAATTTCCATGACCCACGTCTCCAAGAGCTATGAGTTGAACATATCAGAATTTAATATAATTGAATCATTGAACAACCCTCATATAAATTGGATAAAAAATCGTAATTAAATACTTTCAACAACTCATCCATGGACTTACAAATTTAAAATCACTTATCAACTAAAAACTTCAACTACATTATGTGAAAAATCTCAAGCTACATATAAATCCCTATGCTCATGTAAGTTTTCAATATAAAATCATCCATCCAATTTATGAACACTCAATAAATTTCCTTTCTCATTAACTTTCCTTTCATCATCAGATAAATTTGTGAAAAAATAAATTCAGACAACAAATATGAAAACTTAAACAAATTAAGATAAAAAAAAAACAAAAACTTACGAGAATGATATTGATTTTTAGAAAAAAAAGGAGAAAATAAAAAGATGAGAAAGTAAATGAAAAACTTAAAAAGAAAATAAGGTAAAAAAGAAGAGCCAAAAGTAGAAAGGAAAGAAAAGAAATGCAAGAAAAGAAGAGTTCTTGTGGAAAGAAAAAATTATTAAGAGAAGGTTATTTTTTTAAAACATTTTGCGTACAGTGCGAGAAAGCTAAAAAAATAGCTATGATGAACAACTGTTTTTATGTTATTCTTTTCAAAAGCACAATTACTGCACCGCCACCCGTTTGGGAAGTTTGATATTTATGAAAAGAAAAACAGCTGCTAACTTTGAAAAAAACAAGAAAATGTTGAACCATAGATCTTGTGAGTAAAAATAGTGCAACATTTTTTTATCAAACATATTTGCAAGTCATCTTTTTTATAAAAATAAGAATATAAAGCAATTTCAAACGCATCCTAAATCTTATGGACTATAAACTGAAGTTAGAACTTTGAAAGAAAAAAATATAGATAATTTAAAAACAAATTAAGTAAATTATGGATTAAAATAAATAATATAAAAAGTATTAATGTTATTATATAATTAAAAAATTTAATATTCATATTATTATTTTGGGTTAGGTTGAATATCAAGTAATTATTCATCAAACTTGGTGATTCATCTAATATTGATTTCATCAAGTTTGACTTACAACCTGATCCAAAATAAAATGGTCATGTCCCCGAATAAGACAAAAGTTAAAAATAAAAATATGAAATATGAAACCTAATATCTCTTTACAATGATCCAGAGTTTTTAATCATTATCGTGATATCTTTTATTTTTTTATCATTGAATGTATTTGACATTAAGCTACTAATACAAAAAATATCAAACTTGAAACTTATAAATAAGCACCCCAACCACATTGTTGACATTTTTTTCCTCTTGGGAGATTAAACTATGGACTGAACCACATGTTGCAAATTATTACATCAAGTTTGTAATAACTAGTCGGCGAACGAATCATAGCTTCTTATTTTATTTTTGTTGCTTTATTTTGTTTGGAAAAAAAAGATACTTTGCCGACCTCCACATTACCCATTGAAAACTCTCAAAACCATTAGCATCTTGTTAGATGGTTTGGAGAGCACATTTGTTAGAAAAACAGCTCTGTTGTATTCTGCTCGTTGACATATTTCAGAAGTATTTATTTGTCCTTAATTTATGTTTTCCCACCTCTTATTTTCTTACTTATCCTTTACTTTTACTCAAATGTTAATTTACATATTCATAATACTTATCAGTTATTTTACATTAGATTAGATGTTATTACTTCACAATAAATATCATTTATAAGAACTATATATTTTCACTTCTACTTATTATCTATTTATGTATTTACGTATAAATATTTTTTCCATGTTAATATTATTTTCTTTTTTTTTCTTTACTTCTTACTTATATGTTATATTTTATTATTTCATAAGAAAATGACATTTATCTCTACTTCAGAGGAACTATTTATCTCATAAGAAAATATTTATACATTCATCCTTCTTATTTTATTTCATTGTTAGAATTAATTGTCCTTTGAAAAATATTCTTTCTAGTTAATAATGGTGTTAAAGAAGCATTGAAGAAATAAAATTAATCTTCATCATGAAAACATATTTTGCACTGTTAAATATTTTTCTCATTACAAGTGTTACATTCATATAGTTTTGTTTATAATATATTCTCCGTAGAACTATTTTTGCTTGTACGTTGCTAATTTTTACAAAACTTTGTTAACTTTTAACACGAAAAAAAAATTTGATTGAAGTCTCCTAATGCGTCTTAAAGAATAAATAGAATTGTTATTGAACTGCCATAATATAAAAGCTAGATTAATATTAAAAAAGTAGTTATTATGTTTATTTTTGGAATAGTAGTAAATTTATAGTTTAGTATGTACTTGCTTGTGAATCACACTCACAGCAAGCACTGCAGATTTGTCATGATGGCCATCTTGTTGTTTGTTTACTGTCGACTTGCAGAACATTAGACTGTTAGTGTTAGAGCTTCCTTGTGCTGTCAGGAATGGTGCAGTTGATATCATCAATCCACCACTTGCAAAACTAAATAAAATACATACGATCAATACCAACAGTTGATTCGATTTTATAAATACTATCACTTATATTCAAGGGACAAAACTTACACCTCTCTCGACATTGGAGTTATTTTTTATGCAAATTTTGATAAACAAAAGACCATTAAAAAATATAAACTATCTTTAATGTTTTCATATCCAAATTATTAGAAGTTTAATATTTTTTAATGCTCCAGTTAACCTTTACCACTAATATGATTTTTTTTCACCCGCTCATGATATCTACTGTCACATAACTAATTCAGAGTAAAAAAAAAATATTCCTCTCTAACTTTAAAAAATGATTATGAAATTTCTAGCTCTCTCCAACTCTATGATATAATTTTGTTAATTAGTTGTGTTAACTAAATTTAATTTTAAAAAGATAAATGCTTTAATGTGATATCTGAAATAAAAAAAGAAACAGAAGATAGATTCAAATGTTCAGATGTCCATATGATAAGCGACTTGAACCATGATAAAGATAATTTCATGATTTAAAAAAAAAGAAGGTCCATAACAGTTATTTGAGTGTTAACAATTCCAACTAAAAACTGGAAAAATGCTGAAAAGGACAATAAAGGCTACTGCAGATCTAAATTGTACACTTGACTAATTTAATAAATAGATTGAGTTAAAAAATATTAAGATTAATAGTTTTGTACTGGAATCTCAGAAATATCTTCAGAACAAAAAAATAGCAATATTCGGATGGCACAACAAGTATCTATTGTCATTATATACACGTATATATATAGGTTTGGAAGTGAACGCTTGTGGTTGGATGTTAACAAAAAAATAACTTAGTGACGCGGCAATGGAAGAGACGGCGGCGGGGCACGTCTTGTTGTTTCCTTACCCGGTGCAAGGTCACCTAAACTCCTTCCTGGCGCTGGCAGAGCTACTCGCCTCAACCGGCTTTCGCGTGACCTTCCTCAACACCCACCACAACCATCTCCGGCTCTTACCCCACGCGGGTGTGCAAGCTTGCCGGAACCCAAGGCTACGCTTTCGTTGGATCCCCGACGGCCTCCCGGACGACCAGCCGCGATGCGCCTCGGCGGTGTGGGATCTGATGGTGTCCCTGAGGACGAAGGCAGTCAGCTCCTACAGGAAGCTACTGGCCAGCCTTTCTCTCCCGGACCCGGACGGATGGACGGCTCTGTCGTGCGTGATCGTCGACGGGCTCATGCCGTTCGCGGCAGATGTGGCGGAAGAGATGGGAGTTCCGGCCGTCTTCTTCCGAACAGTGAGTGCCTGTAGTATGTGGACATACTTGTGCATTCCAGATCTGCTTCAAAGCGGAGAGCTCCCGTTCCCTGGTACGTCACGTACATGCAGCTTCTAATCGGTCGATTCACTGTGTGTGTATTCGTATATTAACATATGAAACTGGACGCAAATGGCAGCTGAACCAAATCTCGATGAGCCGATACGTGGAGTTGCAGGCATGGAGAGTCTCCTTCGTCGGAGAGATTTGTCGATCATATGCCGAAACGCGAAGGATGCTAACGATCAAGCTCTGCAAACAATACATAGGGTCACCGCGCACTCAGCACGCGTCAGAGCGCTCATATTAAACACCTTTGACGCTTTGGAATCCTCCGCGCTGCTCCACATCCGCGAGCAGTGCCCAAACACCTACGCCGTTGGACCTCTCCACGCCCTGCTCAAGACCGTTCTTGATCATTCGAACGTCGACGACGGCGAGCACGCCGACGATGAACGAAGGACGTGTAATGGAAGATCAGTTAGCTATAACCTGTGGCGCGAAGATCGGGAGTGCCTGGCGTGGCTCGATGCGCAGCCACGCAAGTCCGTCGTCTACGTCTGCTTCGGAAGCCTCACGGTCGTATCTGAGGAAGACTTCGTCGAGTTCCTGGTCGGGCTCGTCAACAGTTGCCACCGCTTCCTATGGGCGGTGCGTTCGGATCTGATCGACGAGCAAAAGAGGACTTCTAGCGACGGCGGTGCCCTGCCCGTGCCGGAGGAGTTCCAGGAGGCGGTGAAGAAGAGAGGGTGCCTCGTGGAGTGGGTGCCACAGGAGGAGGTGTTGGCCCATCCCACCGTGGGGGCGTTTCTGACCCACAGCGGCTGGAACTCGACGCTGGAGAGCATCGCGGCCGGCGTGCCGATGCTGTGCTGGCCGTTCTCTGCGGACCAGCAGGTCAACAGTAGGTTCGTGAGCGGGGCGTGGAAGGTGGGGCTGGACATGAAGGATGTAATGGGCCTAAATTTTTCAAAAGCCCAAAGTGGCAATTTCGTGAATTCTCCCAACTAATGAGGGCATCTCTATCATTTCACAGGACAGAAATAAATAAAATAATTTTTATTTATCCAGTTGTTGGATCAATGCCATGTGTCCAAAAAAAAAAAAAACCCTTTCCCTTCCTTTTCTTCTCTCTCCCTCTCACGGTCTCCCTCTCCCTCACGTTCTCTCCTTCCCGCACGACGCAGCCGCCGCTCCAGGACGCCCCGGCCAGGCAACTTTCCGGTGATGTCGCGACCATCGGAAGGTACGACCATGACGCTCTCGACGACGTGAGCGCGATGGTGCAGGAGTTGAGGTGTTTCCAAGCGTGACTTCGGCTCGGACGTGAGTTATTCACGACGCCGTGCAGGGGAGAAAACAACATGATTCGGCACTTTCAAGCCATCGTTCTTCGCTAGATAAGTTCCTCCAATTCTCTTGAGGTTGCGAGGATTTCAGAGTTGTTGATTTAGGTTTGATTTTTTTAATTGGGTGTCGTTCTAGTGCTTATTTCTATTCTTGGTGGTCGACGTCTTCTCCTATTGCAGTTGGAATCTACGGAGAGTGGTCAACGTTCAATTGTGAACATAACAACCAATTTGTGTATGTCGGAGCTGGGGAAGATAACTCTCGGAACATCTCTTCCTCTAGTGGTGAGTGTATGACCAGATTATTGTTTTAATTAGTGTGAATAAACATGCGTATAGTTAGATGGTTAATAAGTTCTTAAATTAATCTAAGTACTAATAGAGACAATATAATATGAGCTAAGAAAAGAAAACGGTGGCTATGGTTCTGGTTTGAAAAAAAAAAAATAATGTTAAGGCATAATTATTTAATTAGTGGACTAATAGAAAGATAATGAGACCTTTGGTAGCATATAGTGTTAATTTGATGTATGTACTGTTAATTGTTTCTTATTTGAATAGGTTAAAGAATGAGTACATAGACTAAAAAAAAAATATAAAGTGAGGAAAGATGGCTGAGAAACTAGTTTCATTTCAAAATTGGATGTGATTAGATGGCCATGATTTGAACTAGATGTTATTCACCTATAGTTATATTATATTTGTGGTACAAAGAATTTGCATATGGCTTAATCAAAAAACTAAAAGACTAATATTTAACAATATGAAGAGTTGATTAAGGTGTTGATAATGCATAATTAACAAGCTGGAAAATACAATGTAGTCAAATATGGCGCAATACATGACAGTGAGTTAATAACAAGTTATTTGAATGACAAGTTAATACATAGCAGGCACTTGTGAGGTATGTCAAGACAAAAGAATGGATAAGTATATTGATTAGCACACATGTCTCAATGATATAAGGGTTGTTCATGGTGGTGTCTTACCGGATCTAAAACTAGTGATGTGTCAACATACAAACATGGTTAGAACAAGTTAATAAATAAACAATTGTTGAGTGAAATATGACATCATTAAAAGATGCTTAGTCATGGAAATCTTGATATTTATCCACTAATATATATATGCATGATTCTAGATGCCTAGTAACATGAGTATAAATGGACAATATTAATTTATAAGTATGTGGATACTCATTCTGAAATTACTGTAGCAGCCGATGCACTGTAGCATATTCTATTTTTATTTAGCATTGAAGGTATCGTAGTATATTCTGATTTTACTGTTGCAACCGAGATTAATTCAGTGATAATAACAAAGTATTCTATTGATAATACCAACAGATTTATATTCACTAATTAGTGAGACTAAATTATTAATAACTATATAATGTGCTGTCAAAATCATATTACTATTTGAGTATGACAATGTTTTAAAAATAGGAATTCGGTGACTTCGTGAAACTCAAACACATAAGACCCAGTGAGGTCAAGTGGAATCGAGGTGAGTGGGACTTTCCATAAACCTAGA
>LTAE01000064.1:78404-108512 GCA_001647135.1 Pontederia paniculata | reverse complement strand
CTCGGTATGGATTGAATGTTATGGACTATTATGTCAAGGCAAGGCTAAAATTTTCTCTTGAGAAGGAGGTGATGTGTAATGATGATGAGGATATCATACTTGCATGGGATAGATATAAAAAAATAATAATTATTGAGGAATATGATGACTCACTTAGTCAAATAATATTGATAGACAATATGATGATATATGATATGTGATCGAGTCAAGATTGTCGTGGATTTCATGAACTATTGATCTATTGTCACAACTCGTGATATGTTATTAAGGATGGTCGAGATATCTTTATTTATTTGGAGCTATCATTAATCCTACGGAATTTATTGATCATGATTAGATTAATCATGAAATATATGACCATTATGGTCACTATATCTATGTCACTAAAATTTTTGGATCCGTTATATGATTCTCGTGATCTATGGTGATGTTCGGTTTATTATTGTCAATTATGAACTATTCGCGAGATCTTGACCCATTATCATTATCAATTCGCAATTCGATGCTATAAAATATTGATTCACAATTGGCTATTAATTTTGTCATCAATTTCCAATCATTCAATGATTTGCGATTGAGTATTGATTTTCCATCTCGATTATCAATTCACAGCTGATTTCGATTTGTTGGCATAAATCATGATTCTTAGTCACATATTTTTGACTAGTTGACATGACTTACCAATTATTGATCGTGGAGTTAATTGTCAATTCTTATTTCATCATTATATATCATGATCCTCCAAAAAAAAAAAAATCAACATTATCATGATTATCTTGACAATGTTGTCGATATACAATTCTTCATTATCAGAAATGATCTATCATTGTTGATTATGGAATCAATATTGATTTGTATCTCCTTGTTATCGACTCTAAGGACATTGATGACTATTAAATAAATGTTGTCAATTCTTGAAACCTTACATCATACCGATATGAGTCAATATTAATTGTTACTTGGTTGTCGTTGAATGTGAGTTGTCATTCTTTAGTAGAGACTTTCAATCGACTCCTTATTCACATTAACTCATCATATCTCATGCAATGCAGTTGATTAAATTGCAACTGTCATTTTCATACCTACTATGACTAGGTAGCTATTTGTCGGCTAGCTGAAAGCTCATCGAGAAATTTGTCGGAGTTGTGAACATCTGGTAATTGATCGAGAGTTTAGACTCAGCCATCAACTTTGGCATCTGTGGTGTGTTGGTAAAAAGTTCATCGAGAGAGTGATTGGAGTGGGACGCCTTCCGATCCTCAATCAAGAACTTGAATCGACATTAGCCATCTTAAGACAGCGAAAGAAGAGCAAGAGGAAAAAAAAAACATCATTGAGTGAGTCAATGTCGGGTCCAAGTTATTTCATCAAATGCAATTTAACTGAGAATTTTGATATGGTGTTCAAGATATTTTATTTATTATGGACGATATGAATAAGAAGGAATAAGGTTGATAGCTGAAAAAAAAAGGGGTTGATGGTGGGTGGATTTATGAGGTGCTAACTTCAAATCGGTCATGACGATCAGAGTCTATCTTCAGGTTGAACCTTGAGTCTAACTGTTCAACAAAAAAAAAAAAGAGATTGAGATTTGAAACCATATTGGAATATAATGATACCTAATGAATCTATGTGATACCTAAGAGTGCGAAATTTGTTATTCATCAATTGTCAACAACGTTGGCAATAATATATACAATCTATTCATTGTTTCTACATTTCACAAAAGCTTAAACCTTATCATGGAAGAATTAGTACGTTGGGAAAGAACTTATGGAAGCATGGAGAGGTTTGACCTAGCATGATTTGGCAGGCGAGGTGTGTTAGTGATATGCTAAGGAGTCACATGGGAATTAAAAGATATGTGGAGGAGTCATCATGTGTTCTGATATTTCATATTAGTATTAATTTCGAGGACGAAATTTTAAAATGGGTGTAGTATTGTAATGGGCCTAAATTTTTCAAAAGCCCAAAGTGGCAATTTCGTGAATTCTCCCAACTAATGAGGGCATCTCTATCATTTCACAGGACATAAATAAATAAAATAATTTTTATTTATCCAGTTGTTGGATCAATGCCATGTGTCCAAAAAAAAAAAACCCTTTCCCTTCCTTTTCTTCTCTCTCCCTCTCACGGTCTCCCTCTCCCTCACATTCTCTCCTTCCCGCACGGCGCAGCCGCCGCTCCAGGACGCCCCGGCCAGGCAACTTTCCGGTGATGTCGCGACCATCGGAAGGTACGACCATGACGCTCTCGACGACGTGAGCGCGATGGTGCAGGAGTTGAGGTGTTTCCAAGCGTGACTTCGGCTCGGACGTGAGTTATTCACGACGCCGTGCAGGGGAGAAAACAACATGATTCGGCACTTTCAAGCCATCGTTCTTCGCTAGATAAGTTCCTCCAATTCTCTTGAGGTTGCGAGGATTTCAGAGTTGTTGATTTAGGTTTGATTTTTTTAATTGGGTGTCGTTCTAGTGCTTATTTCTATTCTTGGTGGTCGACGTCTTCTCCTATTGCAGTTGGAATCTACGGAGAGTGGTCAACGTTCAATTGTGAACATAACAACCAATTTGTGTATGTCGGAGCTGGGGAAGATAACTCTCGGAACATCTCTTCCTCTAGTGGTGAGTGTATGACCAGATTATTGTTTTAATTAGTGTGAATAAACATGCGTATAGTTAGATGGTTAATAAGTTCTTAAATTAATCTAAGTACTAATAGAGACAATATAATATGAGCTAAGAAAAGAAAACGGTGGCTATGGTTCTGGTTTGAAAAAAAAAATAATGTTAAGGCATAATTATTTAATTAGTGGACTAATAGAAAGATAATGAGACTTTTGGTAGCATATAGTGTTAATTTGATGTATGTACTGTTAATTGTTTCTTATTTGAATAGGTTAAAGAATGAGTACATAGACTAAAAAAAAAATATAAAGTGAGGAAAGATGGCTGAGAAACTAGTTTCATTTCAAAATTGGATGTGATTAGATGGCCATGATTTGAACTAGATGTTATTCACCTATAGTTATATTATATTTGTGGTACAAAGAATTTGCATATGGCTTAATCAAAAAACTAAAAGACTAATATTTAACAATATGAAGAGTTGATTAAGGTGTTGATAATGCATAATTAACAAGCTGGAAAATACAATGTAGTCAAATATGGCGCAATACATGACAGTGAGTTAATAACAAGTTATTTGAATGACAAGTTAATACATAGCAGGCACTTGTGAGGTATGTCAAGACAAAAGAATGGATAAGTATATTGATTAGCACACATGTCTCAATGATATAAGGGTTGTTCATGGTGGTGTCTTACCGGATCTAAAACTAGTGATGTGTCAACATACAAACATGGTTAGAACAAGTTAATAAATAAACAATTGTTGAGTGAAATATGACATCATTAAAAGATGCTTAGTCATGGAAATCTTGATATTTATCCACTAATATATATATGCATGATTCTAGATGCCTAGTAACATGAGTATAAATGGACAATATTAATTTATAAGTATGTGGATACTCATTCTGAAATTACTGTAGCAGCCGATGCACTGTAGCATATTCTANTCGAGGATTGAGGCTTTAGACCTCTTGCATGCTCACCGGGTTTTAAAAAGGGAAAATAATTAGGATTGTGTGTATATGAGAGTCTGGAGAGTTTAGACTTCATATTCTTGTCCATCCTTGTCATATCCATAGAGTTTTACCTATTTGTCGGACCCTTGTGCCCGTTTATATGTTATCATTATTATCGGAGTGTTGTGAACTCCTTGTTGGGGGCATTTGGCCCTTCTTTTATTCATTTTAGTTATATTTCGATTATATGATTCGGGCTTGACTCATATTACTTGTTTGTATATGTCGTATGGACCATTTCTAGCAAAGATCATGCCGAAATTTTTGGAAAATCCTAGAGTTAGAATTATTTCTAACCGTTGTGTCCTGAGTTTGAATTTGAATTAGTGAAAGGTCGAAACACCCCTTGCCGCGCTCCGGGCGTCGGGTTCGGGGTGTGACATCTCCAATTTTTTCCATTAAAATTACTGAATATTCTTCAATATATAGATTCATATTTTTCAGACATTGTAATCAAATACATAACATATGCACAAAATCGATTTTATCCTAGCAATGCATTCTTTGATGTGTTCCATTGCTGAATACTATCATATATTCCTAGCTCAAATGATTGCACATTGCTGCAAGCTGCAGCATCGTACAATCTGAGGGCACAAGCTTGCACACACACACCACATACACGTGGTCTTGGAGTATGCACAAGATGCAGCGTTGCATACTCCTAATCCTGATATTTAAAGTAAAAAAAATGTATTAACTACATAAGTTCATGTTTTCAAAGATATTGTAATCAAATACGTAAGAATAAAATTCGATAAAATAATGTCAAGACCATATACAGCAGGGAACTTATCATAGAGATGAATTTCCTTATTTAATGCCTAATAGGTGTTTATTGATTGAACAAGTTTCTTCTAAAAGATGCTGATAGTTGCCTAAGAATTGGTCATCTTTTTCCATTCAAAATATTTCTTTAGTATTGAGTTCTTGCATGAGTAGCAGTTCAAAGATCATGTCATTTCCGTAGTAGATACTCCTATTATTTACTAGAATAAAAATGATAGGTCGATTTAGTGTATCATTTAACTAAAAAAACTTTACTTCTTGGAGACATCATTGATGTACAATAATTTATCACCATTTGAATCTGACTCGGATGCCTGATAACACATGAATGAAGCAAAAAAAGTATGGATTACTGATCACTACACTACTTGGCACATGTTTGCAGAATTTTTGGCCAAAAGAACAGCTAAAACTAAGGCATCAATCACAACAAACCTGCACAGCTAGGTGACCCTTCAAACTGTTCAATAATGCTGGAGCAGTCTTATCATTCTCATCACCATGGCCCAAGGCACCACAATAGCCTCTACCCCATGTATACACCTGCAATATGTTTATTACATTTTTAAATAGAAACACAAAACATATGAAAACAGAACTTCAGCTCTAATTTAGAGTTTTGCTGGATAACAAAATCACAGAGATAACATACATCACCATTTGAATCAAGTGCTACTGCATGCTCATCCCCAGCAGAAACACGTAATACATGAATATTTCTCCTTTTGAATGATTGGATAGCACGCGGAAGAAGTTCGTCATGTTGGTCTCCATGTCCAAGGCAAAAGTTAGTACAAGAACCAAAAGAGTGAACTGTTCCATCATCTGTCACTGCAAAGGTATAACTTGCACCAGCAGCAATCTGAACCACATGGCCAATTCCTTCAAATGACTCAACATTCCTTGGAGTTGGTCTATCAATAGTATCACCATGGCCCAGCTGTCCATGTGCATTGCTTCCGCAAGTGTACACTTGACCTTGTGTTGTAAGAAATACAGTAAAACTTAACCCAGTGGCAACCTGGAAAACAAATAACAAAGAACAAAAAATAAATGCCATTTAAAAATGCAATTGTACATACACATAAATCTGATACAATAAAGAATTAGTTCAAATTTTTTTTCGAAAAGTTAAAATAAAGGTATCTGGAAGCGGATAATGGGCAAAAGACCATGAGACATAAAGTTGCATTATTCTATCGGAATTTTGCTAATCATTGACATTTCAAATGGGTCATTTTTGCAAATAAGTAATATCGACTGGCATTTCGAAGCTAAACAGATTCCTGCAAATGGTGCAATATCATTGTCAGTGGGGTTATTCCAATTTCATAATACCAAGTCATAGTAGTCCAATGGGTTATTTCCGCTACACCCCCTCAACTATAATTTTTTTTCACATCTAACCCTAAATTATAATTTTACCAATTTTAGTCCCCAAACTTATCTCGATTTGTCAATCTAGTCCTTCTTTAGATTTCAACCAAAATTCTGTTAAATTAATTTTTAATTATTATGAAATACCATTCTTACTCTTAATTCTTTAATATAATAAAAAAACTTCATAAAAATAAAAAATAAAGTAAGAATAGAAATATTATTTAATAATGTTTTCAATAATTATGAAATGTTTTGATCAAGTCGTCATTTTTCTAATTTTTAAATATTTTTTAATATTTAAAAGAAAAGGGTAATTGTCATTTTGTAATTAATAAAAAATGAATTCAACAGAATTTTGGATGGAGTTTAATGAAGGACTAGATTGGAAAATCTGAATAAGTTAGTGGACTAAAGTTGGTAAATTTATAGTTTAGGGTTATATCCGGAAAAAGTTATAGTTGAGGGGGTGTTAGCGGAAATAACCCTATTTTTTTTAGGGGAGTAGTCCAATATGATTCAAATATTCAAAACTTTTTTTCTATAAAGAAATATTTGTAACTTTCATGTAGAACATAATTAATACTGCTAGATGCTGCAGACATTATTCTTAAAAAAAGTTTAACAGAATTCCGTTCCTAGAGTCCTAATTTTAATGGTAACGTTCCACTAAGGAAATCAAGCATGCTTGGCAGGGGCGGAGAGTTAATTAGAGATCATCAAAGGCGATGGCGTGGAGGTTTTGCCAATCACACTGGTATTACTACTTCAGCGCAAGCGGAACTGTAGGCAGTGCTAATAGGCTGGAACTATAGATATAGATAGGTCATTCTAGAGGTTGATTCCCAAATAGTGAAAGAGATGCAAGTTGATGAATGCTCCAGTAGTCCACAACATATGCAGTTTCCGAATTGCATCAGGTTATTGTTGGATATAAGTTGGCCAATCGAAATAACCCACACATATCAAGAGGGCAAGAGCACAAATTAGATGGCATTTACACTGAAAAGCCCAACAGGTACTCAGCATTTGAGTATCCTCTTGAGGGAATTGGCCTATTACTTTCTGGTAATTTAATTGGGGCTTGATTACCTGTTTCTGCGATTGTTAACTTTGCTGTAAGTTGGATAGTTCCTTATGTAATGTTGTTATTCTATAGAGCTAAAATTAGCTTAAACCACAGATTTTACTCTTTAAAACTATTTGATCATGATTTATGCCCTCGTAATCTTATGTTTGAGGAATTAAAGTTCTTATTTTTTATTAATCACAGAACAGGAATATAAACAACCTTCTTATAATGTCAAAATAGGGATATACCTGCATGCAGGGAATCCCATTCAGAACCTCAACACGAGTAGGTTTAAATATGGTGCGACCTACTTCTCCATGACCACAACAGAAAGATGAATTATCACCACAGGTAAACACCTGCAAAGGCAGCAAAGCATTCATCAAGAGGCAAACTCACTCAAGGCTTAAACAATATGTTAAAATAATGACTTCTAACATCAAATACCTCTCCAGATTGCATGAGAAATGCTGCATGGTTGTGGGAGGCTGAGACATGGACAACACGAGAAAGAGAAGGAAAATTAATTCGACTAAATGCTGCACATTGGGTTGTGTCTTGACCATGACCAAGGACGCCACATATACTGGATCCACAAGAGTATACTGATGAGTCATGAATTAAGAGTGTATGATATTTCCCGGTAGTTACTTGCATCTGTAAAGATGAAAAACATGTTCAAGTAAAATGGTCGTCAAATAAAGGAAAAGATATTTACATGTTACTCTTTACATAAAAGTGAAAGTTATGCAAAACAATGGAGGTTAGAACAACAAGAATAAGCCACTAAACCCGTTATTGAGGTTCAACTATATAAAGGGTTTTATTACCAGCTAGTTCACGTATTATATATCATCCTTGACATTTGCAACATGACCTTTTTTGGTTGACCTGTATCACCAAAATTTGAAATGTCTGTAGGATGCTTTCAAAGATCAAGATCATGTCCGAACTAAAAAACAGATCATGTCTGTAGGACACTTTAACCATTTTCTTTTCTTAATGGACAATAGAGACACATCGAAACTTTTCCAATCATATTCATTTTATATCTACCATCTGAACATTGTCATCTCAGCCACATTGATCCTTAGAATGTGTTATTTTCCATTGTCCAGACTTCGATCCGTAAATCACAGCTAGTCTAACTACTTGTTTCTAGAAAATATTTCAATATGAAGAATTTGACAACTAAGCAACACCTTGAGTTCTCTTCATTTTATCCAATCTGCTTCAATTCTATTTGTCCAATATTATTTTTACAATTTCTACATATTCTTCAAAATAAAAAACTAATGTACTTAAAACTTTTATTTCTACTTATCTGTACATCATCCATAATCAAAATCTGCCATTTAATTCTCCTAATATTACTAAGATAACATATCTCAAGTTAAAACTTCAAAACTCTATTGCTTCTTGTTATGTAAGTTGGAGCTGACACCTTCTATAATATTTCAATATACTTATCTTTGTCAATTGTTGAAGTATGATCTGTATCTGGTTCCACTCTACCTCTATGACTACAACTAAATAATTTGTGAAATGTATCTCTTTCCTCAATTAAAGTATGCACAGAAAGAGTCACTATATCAATACTGTGTCTCAAGAAATGAACAAAACCTCTTATTACAAAGTAAGAGGACCTTATTCAGAAAATGCTATAGCACATCCAATCTCTAGAATTATTCTAAGGTACATGACAACCAAAATGCTGCCTTGATTGTCTTTTCTTGAAAGCTAATCTCATTAACTTATGACTGCTATATCAGCACTAGGACTCTTAACATTCATACTAACATTATAAGAAGTTCAACCTAAGCACCAAACTTCAATGTTAATAGTTCAAACTTATGAGGATGTTGCAAACAATTTGATGGACAAGCACATGGTCGACTATCTAATAAAACATACCAAAGTTAAACTGAATGAAAAATCATGAATATAAAGAAATAATACATTGCCTGCTGATGTCTCGACGCTGCAGGAAGACTGCTCAACAGACTGCAAAAACCTGAGCACCTTTTTCCAATTCCCACCACAGCGATCAAGTAGGTTATTCTGCAAATGTGGTGGCAAGCACCTGAACATAGAGTTGACCTGACAAAGGTGGAATGCCGCAAACTCGACCATGGATCTGAATTTATCTGGCAAGATCACATTACCGCCCCTGAACATCCGACAAGTCATCTCCAAGCAGGCGAGATCAGCTGCACCCAGACGGCCCGAGCTCATTATCTCCAACACTAAATGCGCCGGCAGCTCCTCCATACAGAAAGAGCGATTACTCCCCGCCATTTGATTACTCAGACACTGCCCCTAACCTCAAGACTGCCCTTAATGTGCGGTTTTCGCAGCGGCAATAGACCGAACAGCTAGTGCGACCAACTCTTTTCACAGCGGAATCCTTCCTTTATGTATCTTGTGGCCACCGAACGAGGGAAAATAGCATCTGGGTTCAATCCCAAGCGAGAAAAGATCGGATTTTTCGGGATAGTGGAAAGGGGAGGAGTAAAAGATTAAAAAGACGTCGGCTGGTCGGAGCATAAAAGAGATCAAGCAGACCAAATCGGCGTTCGATGATCGCGGGAAGAACAGAAGCATCAGAAGAAACCAAAACCGACAACACCAAACGGATCGAAACGGACAGAATTCAGCAAGCGGGGGGAACGAATCGAACCGCGAGAGCCTCACATCGAGCGGATCCGACCGAGGAGAGGAGATGAGATGAGATCGAAGCGTGTTCTTGCACGATCCAAGAGTGGAATTGGGGATGGATTTCGCGATCACCTTCTCCTCCTCTTCTTCGCTCCTTTTGCTCTCTCTCTCTCTCTCTCTCTCTCTCTCTCTCTCTCTCCTCCTCTTTTTTGCCCACTACCAAATTAAAGAGAGGAAAATAAAAAAAAGGAGCTTATCGACGAAGCTTTCCACCCGTTCGATTAAACTAAAAAAATATACATTTATTTTTTTAGTTTAAAAAGTTTGAAAAGACGAACGATGACACATCACAGCCGTCCGTTTTGCGGACGGTCAATTACTTGTTACGCGCGCGCCGGCAGTTACCGATATAAGAACTTTCTAGAACCAGTTCACTTGCAGGACGCGTGTCCTGCGCAGATTGGCGGAAGGGCTGCTGGATTTGCTGCGGAGTGGATGTTTTTTAACTGTCAGCCAGACGCGCCAGCTTCCTCCAATTGGGGAGAGACACGTGTCCTAATGTTTTCAAAAAGTATTTGCACTAATCTTTTCTAATTAAAATGAGGACAACGACAAAATTTAATAATGGGAAATTATTTGGGTGCATTGGATTCAAAACTTATATTAATAGCTGCGTGTTTCTTTTTGTTTTCCTTACTCGGTTGTTTATTTTAAATAGAACTTCAGTTTGCTTTCGAAATTACTATTTACTATACAGTATACAATTCCGAAAATTAGAACTAGAGGAAAATGGATTATCTTATAGCTGTTTTTTTCTTTTTGTTATTATTTTAATAGCTCTTCAATTTTCTTTATTTTTTTTTGTAATTTCAACTTTCTTTGAGTTGAACTAAAGTACATCTTTTTTTTTGTGTGTGCACGCGCGCGCGTGTGTTCCATTAGGGGTTCTCAATAGGTTGTTTCTTTCGCTCATCTAGTCGAGCCTTTTGTGAATGCATTTGCTCCACCTAGTTCGTCCCTATCGTGTCATCACGTCGCAAAAATCATGAGTTTGAGGCCGTGAAAATTACGCCATCCCGCAAGAATCGCACGATGAGACAATCGTTTCTTACGCATCGAAACTTCTGCAATAATGACCATGTTTGGTCATTTATCTAACATTTCCCATTTGATCGATGCGGTCATGAAATTTTGCAATTCCCACTATCCATGTAGTACGAAATAGAGATATAATGTTGAAGTTCATTATTCATTAATCTTCAATTTGTCACAAATATTCTTGAATCTATTAAACCAATATGGTTAATGAGCATTTTTGCTGAATTTTTTTAGTGAATCAGTTAATATGTCATTTGTAGGCTTGTAGATCACCGTCGCTTCTTTCTATTATCATGTACATGATGCATCATGTAACAAGTGAGGTTGTAACAGAAAAGATTCGGTTGTGACATAGATTATGACAACTCTAATGACACTTGATTGTTCACTACAAAGGCAAGTTTTAAAATTTATAGAACACCAAATTACACAACTACTGCTTCCGCAAGCGCACAGATAATTGTAGTACTTTGGGGTCGATCCAAAGGACTGGTCAACTAGGTTTTCATGAAGATTCCTAACTCAATTGCACTAGACTAAGGAGAAAATGTTGTTGATGAGGGTTTGTTTACGGGTTTTCAAATATGAGAAAGTAAACGGAGGAAATATCAATGATAAAAGCATTTTCAAGGCAAAGTTCCACGTCAAGCTCGTCTGTGGTTGTTAAACATTGAAAACATATGAATCAATTCTATAAGGAGTTCAAAGAATAAAATCTTGCAGCACTCTACTGCTCATTGAGTCAATCCAAGAACTCACTATTCTAAGTAATAAATTGATCGAGGAAGTTATTCAAGAGAAAGATCCACTGTCGTCATAGGAATATCCCCTGAAATCCTTTAAAAACAATATGCTCAGATCAATCTGTTAAGTCGTCACAACCTATCATCACAAGCTAGATGTTTCCCCTTGTTACGCCAGATTCCTCTAAACACAACCCCAGACGATCCCGCCAAGGCTTGGTCTAGGTGAGGATGTAAAGATAAGCATTCAGGTTGATACCAAACTCAACGTGTGGATTGTCACAATCAATCGTCACTAGCAAACACTCCTTGTCGTGACAGGTCCCCCGGTCACACGACCTTGGGCAATCCTAGCCAAGGGTAATCTCAATTAAAGAATCCGAGACTTTGATATTGATTAATCCTTTTCAAAAATACACATCAATTGGCCTTCTTGGCGTGAGACATATAAAATAGAGAATCGTCACATTCGTTCGTCACAAGCGAATTATTCTTCAACAGTCGTGATAGATTTCTCGGTCACACGACCCTGGAAGATTCGATCAAGGCTTGATCCAGTTGAAGAACGACAAACGCAGAATTAGGTATATGACTACTTCAAGAATTTTTTGATTCTCAACAATTGTGACAGATTCCTCGGTTACACAACCTCGGATTTGACCAGAATGAAGAGAATTAGTAAATCAATGGAAGTTCAAGAAAATATCATTTCTCCACAATTGTGATAGATTCTTCGATTACACAACCTCGGGTGATCCCGATCAAGGCTTGACCCGAATGAAGAGAAACAACTTCGATTAAATATAAAAGATATGCAAGTATTTCGAAATCGACAAAAGATAAAGTCAGTCAACTTTTGTTGCACTAACTTGAGAAAGATCAAGAATTTCACAAGTAATTCTTTCTCAGTTAAATTAAAATGCTAAATCAATTTATAGGTTCATCACAACATCATCACAAGCGTCGTCACAAGCGGGGTTGTGACGTGCGATAATTTCCCATTTGTGATAGATGCACAATTTCGAGCAATCCTTTCCAGGCTTGGCTCGTATGAGAAGCCTACACCTGAGAGGATGATCATGCAAACAAAAATGTCACCTTAAATCATTCACAAGCATTAAGTACATGGCAACAATGAACCAAACTTGCAATGTAATTAAAAGTCTAGAAACAATTCATTAATAAGAAAACAAGACAACTATAGAGTCTGCCTAGGGCTTCACAGAGTCTCAGAAATAAACTAAACTAGCCCTTAAGTCCCATGAGGGACAGTAAGAACATTGTTTGGAAACTAAAAAAGAAAAATTAAATGTTTGAAGGTGGCTTCTTTCTTGCTGTCACCAAAAAAATTCTCTAGCCGAACTCCCCTTGGAATGATACTGGTCTTCTCTTTAAATAGACTCCCTTAGGTTGCCTCTTCATCGTGTCTTGATCAAGGGGGAATTCATCGTAATTGTTTGATTGAGATCTCTTCCGGACTGTTATAATATCTAATAATCGTCGAAATTGTCCGGATTTTAATTTTTGAATTGTGATCCCTTGAATTGTGGTTGCATTCCTTCAAGCCACATTCTTCCTTTAATTGGTTCGCAATATGTTTCCGTAATTGGGGGTGGCTTGATTAGGAAACCTTCTTTGCCTCTTGATTGTGGGGATTTTCTTCATCAAGGGTGGCGAATTGAATTTGAATTTGATGGGGCTAGATTCTCACTTGCCTATTCTACACTATTAGCTCCAAAATTGCACAATAAACTTAATTTTATAATGAAATGCAATATTTCGTAAAAAAAATTTAGTCAAATATAGAAATATTGCAATTTAGTAAAAATGTGGCAAGAAGGGCTCAAATAGCATGCAAAACACGATAAAAGGTGACATGAATGAGGGGTAAAAAGTGATGTTTTTAGCCACTCATCAACTACCGCAAGCTTGAACCTTTGATTGTTCTCAAGAAAAAATAGGAAATTTAAGAAAATAATCACACAAGAGAGAATAAACATGTTAGCGAACGGGTCCAATTGCACATCACATCCAACAACATTTAAAGTGTGTTCTTATTGAATTATCCTTTATTTTTGAGATTACTAAAGATCGGACCTATCTTGACAACTATTCACAACCACCTTTTAGAGCAAAGAATTCATCACTCGGACTAACACGCTTAAAACTCCTATTTCCTTACAATAGAACAAGCCCTAAGTGTTCAACATCTTCCCTCATCTTAAATATGATGTATGAAAATCCTTAGAAAAGAAACATCACAATAACACAACCAAATTATATAAGACCTTCAGAGGGTGTGACAAGGTATAGGCATCGGGCAACCAATGAATTCTAGAGCTGATATTGTTTTGGGCGCTCAACGAGGTTCAATTAACCCTCTTTTCTCTTTGTGGGGTTAGACTAACCCTATTAATCTTTCAAGCTCATCCTCGTAATGGGGTTCAACTAATCCTCTTTTCTGTGGGGTTCGACTAACCCTCTTGATCACTCATGCTCAGATGTTTTACACTCCTCACAAGTGGTGTTACAAGCAGTGTGGTGACAACGGTTGTGACGCTGATTGTGACGGGAAAATTGACATTGGTTTTCACACATTGAGAGTTTTTCTCACTCGTATTTTTACTCTTGATCTACCTTGGGGAAAAACATGAGGATTCGACTGTTACCTGAATAGTCAAATTCAAAGATCTAAAGGTGTTGTGGTAAGTGTCAAGTTTCTGCCTGAACTTTGATCCAAAAACAAGGTATTATAGGTGTTTGTGTTTCATAAAGGCATGCTGGGTGATTTTACAAAGGACATGAATGCATGTAGGTTATATATCTCTAATGCTCTCTAAACAATGCCAGAAGAAACAAAGCAAGAAACAAATAAGAGGAATTTCAAAGTGGTTAGAGAAGATACATGTTAAGAGATAGGGGTTAGTGATAGAAACAAAAGTCAAGGAAACATTTCATATCATTCATATCTTGAGGTTACATGTGTCGGCTTTCACAATCTTACATTTATGCTTTCAAAATTTTTTGAACCTAGAGTACCAAATACCTCAAGAAAATAAAAGATAACAAAAGAAAGATTTCCAAGAAAATAGAAAAAGACAACAAAATACACCATAGTAGTAAAAAAGGTGGAAAAGAAAAGAATAAAATACCATGGTGCCCTCCGCAAGCTTATCCAAAACATTGTCCTGAGTGTTTGAGCAAATGGCAGGGCCGATCTCCCTCAATCGGAGTCAGAGTCATCGTATTCTTTCGCCGTAGGTGGTGCTTCCATCAACTTCCTCAACTCGGTCACCTCTCGCTCGGTGTTGGCTTGTGGCACTTGATCTTCGCGTTCTGCACAATGAGTGTATGTACAAGGCCAAGGATCTCACGAATATCTTCAATGGAAGTTGTCGAGGTTGATGCCTAAGAAGTTGTGTTGCTGGCGAGCTTCTTCTTTCGTGGGGTCTTGGTGGTGACACACGCCAGTGACGCCAGTGTAACGAGGTTGGCAGTGGTAGATGCCTTACTCTTTTCTTTGGTAGGGGTGTGGGCATTACCGTGGCATCGTCGTTCTCATCATCAAACTGGATCAACCAATTCTGCCCTTTCATGATGCTCATTTTTGCAGTGCAGGGGAGGAGGAGCATGTTGTCAGTGTGGTCGAAGAGGAGATAGAGACCATCGTCCTTCTAGTATAGAAACTTCATATGGACGAGGTTCGGAATGTCGATGTATCCACTTCCTTTTGCCGGTCGGAGTCCCTCAAGGCTGAGTGCAAGGCTTGTGGCGATGGGAGTTATGAGGCCGGGATGCAAATGGTGCTAGTGTTCCTCGAAGAGAGTGATGCGAAGTGTGGGGTACGATCAAGAATGACCACATGTTAGGGCGTAAAGCTAGGGTCAAGCTTCTGTAAAAGATTGTCTTCACTTCAAATTTTAATATTTATAAATCTAGCACACTCCTATCACCGCAAGTATATGACAATCGTCGAGTACTTAAGGTATCGATCCATAGGGAAACTTCGTTTACACGCCTCCTTTTCCACTTTTCCTCAGACAAGCTATCGTGGTTGGGGCTTGACGCTAGAGGTCCAAGCCCAACCGGAATAGATGAGGGGTAATCAATTAAGAACATAAATAAGTTTTTGGGTTTTTAAAACAGAAATTGCAGTAATTAAAAGAAAGATAATTCCAATGATGAGAGGTCATCTGCTCTTTGACGTGAATTTATATGAAGTCTCCTAGGCCCTTACACCACGAGTCAAGGCAACCTCGCTCTCGCAGTGATTGGTCTACCTTTCACCTTCCTGCTCTCGCGTGGAGGCTCAAGGCTTGACCAAATGTAATATTGCTATAGTCACACACTCTCTCTAGGAGGAGAGCTCACCATCTTAAATCCTGATAAAAGAATATAAATCTTGACACCCAAGTTCTAGAGGGGTACCGCCTCTCAGCGTGCACTGACCTCTTTTCCAAGGGGGACCTAAAGGTTCAGCTAGAGAGCTTTCTCAAGTCAGAGCATCACCCTACTCTCGCAGGGGTAACCTAATCAGCAAGCCCCCACTCTCGTGGTGTATGCTCGCGGGGTCGATTAAAAGATTTTTTTCCCAAGTTACCTATCAAGACTTTCTCGAGGTCAAGGTGACTCGGTTCTCCTCTCTATCTAAATCTATAAGTCAAATTCAAGATTGATGCTGCTCGTTTCGGGTCAAGTTCCGGAGGTAGGGGCAAACTCTCATCTATCCCCTAACTCAAAAGGCATAACCTGGAATAAGGTTCCCCAAAACTTCATCACTATCCTCTCAACTCACTGTGTGAAGGTGGTAACACTATATGTCCTTTGTGGACAGTGCGCACTTGGGAATAACCAAGCGAATCAACAAGAAAACACAACACAAACTTTCAATCACAAATCATCATGTGAGATTCAAGTAGGCGATATTGATAATAAAACTTAGAATATCAGAGCAGAATATATAGAAATAGAGGTTCCCCCAGGATCCAGGTGATAAGAGTTTAGCCGAACATCTTGGGGCTAACAGTTACAAAATAACAAAAGTGTTTAGCCAACATAGTTCATTGGAATAAAAACTAAGCACAAAAAATAATAGAGCTATGGTGTCCGTCCCCTCGCTTTTAAAGAGTCTTTGGCCTTGCGCCACAAGTCGTGCTCCAGGTTGGCAGATAGACTTTCAAAACTGACTCCCCAAAATCTCGGCCCAGGCTATTATGGCAAGTAAGATGTCAGTTGTTATTGCAGATAAAATCTTGACCTGAGTTGTTATGCCAGAAAAGATCTCGGCATTGGCTATTATAGCAAGTAATATCTGGGAGATTACATCAGGTAAGGTCTGGGTTGTTATCCTGGGCTGTTATGGCAATTATCCTGGGTTGTTATGACAGTTATCCTGACCCCCAATTGCAACAAAAAAGAAAAGGATTTAAAATTTCAAATGTTCAAATCACATAAAAAATGGAAATTAGTTAAAATCCTTCTCAAATTAGTTCGGAATCTCAAAATCCAAATATAGTAATGTTGAATATTAAAAATGCAGAAAATGGGTATAAATCAACAGATAATGTTTACAAAAATATAGCTCGGGGCAAGCTTTTTGGCGATTGAGTCAAGCTATTTAGGTATACATTTTCCTGTCATCAAATTCTCCCAAACTTAGACTTTATTTGTCCTCAAGCAAATAAATTAGAGAATTTAAGATCAAAAGGTAGGATTCAAATTCGATCACAAAATAAACAATGTATCAATTTATCCAGACCCAAGATATTCAATCCTTAATAGATTATTAGTTGGTTAAGACTCTAAGTAGGGATCACTGAAATCAAGGAATAGGGCTTGCTCGAGAGCTTACCCCAATATGTTTAATATACTAAGTTCAACATGTGTCTTAGACCTAGGGCCCTTCCTCTTAAAACTGGATAATTAACTTAGTCCTCACTTGTTTTCACGCCATCTTACAAATCATTCATTTTTCAACTCAGCCTACATGTGTTTCTCTAATTGTGCAAGAAAGGTGTGACTTGATTCCCTCGACACATGCCTTGCTCTTTTCCTAAAATACTCAGCTTTGGTGTTGGAGGTGCGGTGCAATACTCATGTCAAAGGCAGAGGAGTAATCAAGTTTCGGTTCCCCACAACACTATCCCACACATTTCTTCCTAGAATATTCTGGTGGAGTGCCCAGGGTGTGAAGTTCATCACATACTCGAATCTCTGGGTAGAGATAAGCAGAGTAGGTACAACCTTTCAGGCTTAGGTAGATAACGCAAGTAGGTTGGGGTGGACCTATTTCTTTTTAGGGCTTGCTTTTTCCAATAAATTTCAGATCCAGAGGGATAGAGGTTAAGCTTTTAGATCTTAGACCAAGACTTAAAAATTTTGAACAGGTTGCCTAGGTTTTGATCATAATTCAGAGCCCCAGTTAGTTTTCAAGATTTGAACTTATAGGCGCTCAAGAATCAGAAAAATCCTAAATTGTGAGTTCAGAAAACATGTTCATAATGCTCTCTAATTTTGAGTTTAGTGCAAGCAAAAATTAGCTTGGGGCAAGCAAATGATCACAGTTCAAATAGTTCAAAACTCCTAGTAGTTCAAAACTCCTAGCATATGCATATATACGGGGTAGGGTCAGTAGCTAGGGGTTGACAATTGGATATGTGTTGTGATAGATTTCCAAAGACAGAAAAATGCAGAGAATTATATACAAATGATAATAAAATAAAGGAGTGTTGATCGTACCATTGGCTCCCCCAAACTTAAATCAAACATTGTCCCAGTGTTGATTCAAGATGGGAGAGGCTATTGGGGTTCAGATGTTGGTGGGGTGGGGTGCGGGGAGCTGGTGGTGCTCCTCCCAGCTGTTGTTCAAGCCTCCAGAGTGCTGCCGATTTTGCGTTTGGGCTAAATGAGCCACAGGAGAATGTGGGTTGTTGACCCCAAAAAAGATTCCGGATTGAGGTTGCATGAGGGGTTGGGTCTCATCCCTAGGTGCTCTGGTTAACCCTCGAACTTTGAAAAGATCAGATCAAAATGAACAAGTTGGTTGCTTTATTCCTGCAAAAAAAAAATTGAGTTAAGTAAAACTCCAAGTTGCCTCCCAAAAAGTGCCATGTTTAAAGTCTCTGGTTGGACTTCCTTCTTCTAGGTGTCTTTAGGTGGGTCGTGAGATTGGGGTTCATCTTGTGAATCTTGGGTCAACCTGGTCAGATATGCCTTGATTTTTTGTCTGTTTATCGTGAATAGTTCTCCTTTCTCATTTCTAAGTTGGACTGCACCTGATGGATGGTTTTTGCTGATGATGAAGGGGCCCGACCATCTCGACCTTAGCTTCCCTGGAAAGAAACAAAGTTTAGAGTTGAAAAGTAGCACAGGGTCACCTTCATTGAACTTCCTTTTCTGGATCCGACTATCAATGTCATAACTTGGTTTTCTATTTGTAGATGCTGGCATTTTTGTAGGCTTGGTGTCGAATCTCTTCCAGTTCATTCAACTGGAGCTTCCTCTGGTCACCAACAGCTTACAAGTCGAGGTTCAGGTACTTGATCGCACAATACGCATTGTGCTAAAGCTCGACTGGTGAGTGGCAGGCCTTTCCAAATACATGTCTGCATGGGATTGCTCTGAGAGAAGTCTTGTAAGTTGTTCGGTAAGCCCACAAAGCGTCACAGACCTAGGAGCTCCAATCTTTCCTGGACCTTGATACCACTTTTTCGAGGATGGCCTTGATCTGCCGATTGCTTACTTCAACTTGTCTGCATGTCTGCGGATGATAGGGGTTGAGACTTTATGGGGGATCCCATATTTTCTTAACATAGCTTCAAATTGATTTTCTAGAAAATGCTTCCCCGTCACTTATCAAGACTCGAGGCATGCTGAATTGTGGGAAGATAGTCTTCATAAAAAACTTATGTACGAAGGTTGAGTCGCACCTTGCAGTAGGTATGACCTTCACCCATTTTGAGAAGTAGTCAACCGCTATCAAGATGTATTTGTAAGGACCGGAGCTTGGGAAGGGGCCCATATAGTCGACCCCCTAGATGTTGAAAATCTCTGTTGCTTGAATTCCTTCTTGGGGCATCTCCTGACGCTTCCCAATGTTGTCCGATCTTTGGTAGTCATCGCATGTTGAGACATAGGCATGGACATCTTTGAATATGGTCGATCAGTAGAATCCAACTTGTAGGATCTTGGTGGCAGTTCTTTGAGTTCCCCCATAACCTCCATGAGGTGGGGTGCGATATTCGGCAATAACCTTGAGAATTTCTTCGTCAACTATGCATCTTCTTAGTTGACCATCTGGGCACTCCTTGAAGAGTAAGGGGTCATCCCAGAAATAACTTTTGACTTCAGTAAAGAATTTCCTCTTTTGTTGCGGGGTAAGGTCCGGAGGTACCACCTTAGCCGCTAGATAATTTGCTATGTCGACGAACCAGGGTGGACCTTGGCTGATAAGGGCCAGCAAGTAGTCATATGGTAGTAGATCTCGGATGGGGATCGAGTCGTCCTTGAAGTCTGGAGGTAGTTGTAGCATGGATAGATGGTCAGTGACTTGGTTTTCAGCTCCACTTCGATTCTTAATTTCGAGGTCGAATTCTTGTAAAGCTAGCACCCATCTGATTAGCCTGGGTTGGCTTCTTTCTTAGAGAACAAGTGCTTTAACGCCATGCGGTTGGTATGCACGATCACCTTGGAGCCGATGAGGTAGGGTCTGAATTTGTCCATGGCATAAACCACGGCTAGCAACTCCTTCTCAGTTGTTGTATAGTTATGATGTGTAGGGTCGAGTGTCTTGTAGCGTAGTAGATGACGTGGTGGAGCTTGTCCTTCTTTTGACCTAGGATCACTCCCACTACGTTGTTTCTGGCGTCACACATAACCTTGGAAAGTAAGGTCCAATATGGAGGTTGCATGACTGGAGCAGAGGCCAGAGTTCCCTTGATTTTGTTGAAGGCCGAGAGATAGGCTCCGTCGAATATGAAGTCGACGTCCTTGTGCAGCAGATCCGTCGGGGATTTGGCTATCTTGGAGTAATCTCAGATGAACCTCCGGTAGAAACCGGCATGACCCAAGAATCCTCGGATACCCTTAACGTTTATAGGTGGGGGCAACTTTGCGATAACTTCAATCTTGGCGGGGTCCACCTCAATACCTTGATTTGAGATCACGTGCCCAAAGACCACACCTTGCTGAACCATAAAAATGTCATTTTTCCCAATTCAGCATCAGGTTGACTTCTCTGCACCTGCGCAACACTTGCTCAAGATTTGTGAGAAACTAAACAAGGGTCGTAGACTGAAAAGTCGTCCATGAACACTTCCATAATCTTTTCAATATATTCAAAAAATATAGCAGTCATGCATCTTTGAAATGTAGCGGGCGCATTACAAAGACCGAAAGACATTCTCCTATAGATGAAGGTGCCATAAGGACAGGTGAAGGTGGTCTTCTCTTGGTCGGCTAGGTGGATGGGTATTTGGAGGAAGCCCGAGAAGCCATCTAGGTAGCAGAAATATTTATGTTTGGCCACCCTTGCCAACAACTGATCGGTGAAGGATAAGGAAAAATGGTCCTTCCGGGTTGCGTTGTTTAACTTCCTAAAGTCTACGCACATCCTCCAACCTATGGTGGTTCGGGACGAGATCTTTTCTCCTTTATCATTTTCAACTACGATCATACCTCCCTTCTTCGGGACAACTTGGATGGGGATAATCCAGTTGCTATCCGAGATAGGATAGATTAGGCCGGAGTCTAATAGCTTGAGGATTTCCTTTTTAACTACCTCTTGGAGATTTGGGTTGAGTCTCCTTTGTCCTTCGATAGAAGGTTTGACATTATCTTCGAGAGGTATCCTTTGCATGCATAAGAATGGGCTTAGGCCTTTGAGTTCGACCATGGTATAGCCTATGGCTTCCCTGTATCTCCCTAATACTACAAGTAGCTGGTCAGTTTGGTCAAAGGTAAGGGAGGAGTTCACTATCACATGATAGGTGGAGTTCGGACCAAGAAACTCATACTTGAGGGTAGAGGGTAAGGGCTTCATCTCTATCTGAGGGGGTTTTTCTGAACTTGAGAAGTTGAGTTGCTCTCCCTGGTCGAGTGTTTCTACTTGGCATGTTGGCGTAGGTGGGATTTGATCTTCGTCATCTGGTTTGAGAAACAGGTAGGATCAAGCTTCTTTGGAGTGGGTCATCTGTGAGGATCACTGCTGAAACCTCTTGGATTACTTCATCTTCAGAGCTTGAGACCTCATTAACCATGTCGTAGGAGGGATATTTCATAGCTTGCACCAAGTTGAATTCTATCTTTTCTTCCCCAACCTGAAAATATAGGGTCCCGTTCCTGACATTGATGATGGCTCTAGCTGTAGCCAGGAAGGGTCTTCCCAAGATCAACGGTATGTTGACGTCTTCTTCCATGTCGAGGACCACAAAGTCGGTTGAGATGTAAAACTTCTCGACCTTGATAGGTATGTCCTCTAGGACGCCTTCATGGTACTTTATAGTTGTATCAACAAGCTGCAGTGTTATATTGGTGAGTTTTAAATCTCCTACGTCCAACTTCCTGCATAGAGATAAGGGGATTAGGCTGACGCTGGCTCCCAAGTTGCATAGAGCTCTGCTGACTAAAAGATTCCCGATTTCACATGGAATTGAGAAACAACCTGAGTCTTTCAGCTTCGGGGGAAGATTATTTTGAATAGTTGCGCTTGCTCCTTCAGTTAGGGCCACCGTCTCGTGGAGGTTTATCTTCCTCTTCTCTGATAGGATGTCTTTTAGGAATTTGGAGTAGGAAGGCATTGATGACTTCGACGAATGGGATGTTGATGTGTAGTTTCTTTAGTACATCCATGAATCTAGCGAACTGTTGGTCGCTTTGAGTTTTCATTAGCCTTTGAGGGAAAGACACAAATCTCATGTCAACTGGACTTTATGAGGTTGGGGGCTTATTTTTTAGTTGTCTTGTGGAGGTTCAGTTTCAGTCGGTTTGGAGCTAGGCTCTAGATTATCTTTGAGGAGTTGATTCGATGGAGAATTCTACTTGAGGTTTGCTTCTGGTTGTTCGCTTGACTCAATGTCTTGCGGACTTAGTTCAGTTGTTTTAGGTGGAGCTTGTTGTTTAAGAGGTTCTTCTAGTTGCTTTCTGCACCTGAGAGACATAGCTTGACACTATTCTCGAGGATTTATCTCAGGTTGCCCCGTGAATGTCCCAGATGGTCTGGTAGTTGAGCACGCTTGCTGTGCAATTTGATTTTCTAGAATCTTCTTATGGGCAGCAAGTCCGTCAATCTTGCTGCACATTTGCCTCAAGACATTATTTGGTTATTTCATTGCTTCACTTTATTGCCTGAGGAAACCTTCCATAATTGTTTCAAGGCTTGACTTTGCTTGAGGTGAGGGTAAAGCTAGATAGGAAGGGAGTGCAGGTAAGGCTTTTGTTGTTGGTTGTTCTGAGGTAGGTACTAATTCGGTTTGAAGTTTTGAGCTAGAGGCCTTTGATAGTTTTGACTCTTATATGATAGGTTGAGATGGGATCTGATCCAAGGTGGACCTTGATTTTGGTATTGTCATGTGGCTAGGTTTTGGCCATATGTTGCCGCAGCATTAACTTGTTCGTCTTGGGTTTCTTGAACATTGTAGTTGATGGATTGAAATTGGGCGGCTACATGTCCAATCATCCAGCACTGCTCACACCACACAAAAGGTTGAGCATGTTGTTCGGGATTACTTCTACTGCATAGATCTTGGAACTTGAGGAGATGTGTTCGTTCTTCTTCTCCAGAGTTTTCTGGGATAGGTTGACGAGGCTTTCTATCTGGGAAAAGAGTCGATCTATCTTGGTAGGGTTGGCGGCAATACTTTGTTCCTTGGGTCTCTTTATGTTAACTCAGTCTTGAGGCCATTCTCGGTGGATTTTGATAACTCTTTCGATTAGCTAGTTGGCTTCATTTGTATTTTGGGACATGAATCTGTCCCCAGCTACGGAGTCAAGGGTAGACTTACTCTCCGGAGTAAGCCCGCCGTAGAAGGTTTGGACCGTCATCCATTTGTGGAACCCATAGTGAGGGCACTGCTTCAGTAGTTTCTTGAACCTCTCCTATGCTTCGTAGAGTGACTCGTTATGCCATTGGATGAATGAGGTGATTTTGTTCCTCATTTGCACGATCTTTCCCGGGGAGTAGAATCTGGTCATAAAGGTTGAGATGAGCTCATCCCATGTACCTATTGCATCCTCCTCTAATGAACGCAGCCAGTCCTTGGCTCTATCCGAAGAGAAAAGGAGAATAGGCGAAGTCTGATCACGTCATCGATGAGTCCATCACATTTGAAGGTGTCACAGATCTCGATGAAGTTGATTAAGTGTTGGTTAGAATCTTCATGGCAAGTCCGTCAAACTGGTTCTGCCCCAAGTAACCCAATATGGTTGGGTTCAACTGGAACTTATTGGCGTTCACCTCTGGCGTTGTTATGTCGGAGTTCAGGCTTACCGCTGCAGGTCTGCAGAATTCTTCAAGCGCTCGAGTTGCATCAGGGTTGGCCGCAAAGCGTGGGTTGACTTGATTAGCTTGGCCCCCAACTAGATTAGCTTAACCCGCATTTGGATCAGATTGGGCCATCTCGGTGTTATTCTCTAAGGCTCGGGCTTGGAGTTTTCGAAGTCTCTGCTCTGACCTTCTACTCTTGAAGTTTCTTTCGATCTCAGGATCGAACTCAAAAAAGTCTCTTCTTCTTCAGAGTTGGCTCTTAGCATGCACCTATCAAGCAGATGTTAGAGTTAAGCAGCAGATCAAAGATCAAATAAAATAAAAGAAATATGAAGAAGAAATATAAAAATTATAAACAAGGTGTGAAATATAAACAATGGAAATAAGACTTGAAATCAGAATAGCAGGGTTAAAGGCGTGAAAAATAAATAAAGTATTTCTCAGCAATGGCACCAAAAACTTGATGCGAAGTGTGGGGTACGATAAAGAATGACCATAGGTTAGGGCGTAAAGCTAGGGTCAAACTTCTATAAAATATTGTCTTCACTTTAGATTCTAATATTTATAAACCTAGCACACTCCTATCACCACAAGTATACGACAATCGTCGAGTACTTCAGGTATCGATCCACACGAAATCTTTGTTTTCACACCTCTATTTTCACTTTTTCTCAAACAAGCTATCGTGGTTGGGGCTTGACGCTAGAGGTCCAAGCCCAATCGGAGTAGGCGAGGGGTAATCAATTGAGCAAAAAAATAAGTTTTTGGGTTTTTAAAATAGAAATTGCAGAAATTAAAAGAAAGACCTTACACCACGGATCAAGGCAACCCGCTCTTGCAGTGATTGCTTTACCTTTCACCTTTCCACTCTCGCGGTGGAGGCTCAAGGTTTGACCAAATGTAATATGACCATAGTCACACTCTCTCTCTAGGAGGAGAGCGCACCATCTTAAATCCTGATAAAAGAATATAAATCTTGACATCCAAGTTCCAGAGGGGTACCGCCTTTCAGTGTGCACTGACCTCTTTTTCAAGGGGGACCTAAAGGTTCAGCTAGTGAGCTTTCTCAGGTCGGAGCATCACCCTGCTCTAGCAACGGTAACCTAATCAGAAAACCCCCACTCTTGTGGCGTATGATTGTGGGGCCGACTAAGAGAATTGTTCCTCAAGTTACCTATCAAGCCTCTCTCGAGGTCAAGGTGACTCGGTTCTCCTCTCTATCTAAATCTATAAGTCAAATTCAAGATTGTTGTTGCTCGCTCTAGGTCAAGCTCCAGAGGTAGGGGCAAACTCTCACCTATCCCCTAACTCAAAAGGCATAACATGGACTAAGGTTTCCCAAAACTTCATCACTAGCCTCTCGGCTCATTGTGTGAAGATGACAACACTATATGGCTCTTGTGGACAGTGCACACTTGGGAAGAACCAATCGAATCAACAACAAAACACAACACAAACTTTCAATCACAAATCATCACACGAGATTCAAGTAGGCGATATTGAAAATGAAACTTAGAATATTCAGTGCAGAATAGATAGAAACAGAGGTTCCGCAGGATCCCGGCGATAAGAGTTTAGTCGGACATCCTGGGGTAACAACTACAAAATAACAAAAGTGTTTGGTTAACATAATTCGTCGGAATAAAAACTAAGCGCAGAAAATAATAGAGCTCTGACGTTCGTCCCCTCCCTTTTAAAGAGTCTTCAGCCTTGTGCCATAAGTCGTGCTCCAGGTTGGCAAATAGACTTCCAAAATTGACTCCCCAAGATCTCGACCCACGTTGTTATGGCAGGTAAGATCTCGGTTATTATTGTAGATAAAATCTTGACCTGAGTTGTTATGGCAGAAAAAATCTCGGCCTAGGTTGTTATATAAAGTAATATCTGGGCAGTTATATCAGGTAAGGTGTGGGTTGTTATCCTGAGTTGTTATGGCAGTTATCCTAGCCCCCAGTTGCAACAAAAAAGGAAAGGATATAAATTTTAAATGTTCAAATCACATAAATTATGAAAATCAGTAAAAATCCTCCTCAAATTAGTTCATAATCCCAAAATCCAAATATAGTAATGTTGAATATTAAAAATGTGGAAAGTGGGTATAAATCAACAGATAATATTTACTAAAATATAGCTCGAGGCAAGCTTTTTGGAGGTTGGGTCAAGCTATTTAGGTATACATTTTCCTATCATCAGATAGCTTGACCAGGTGGTCCAGGAGAAGGGTGTCGAGATTGATCTACACTATTTTATCATCCCCCACAGGATGAACAACTCGAACTCGTTGACCTTCGATTCGGAATTGGTCCTGCCAAAGATGGTATTACAAAGAACCCTTTGTATATACCTGAAAGTTGGGTTCTGGATGGAGATCTACTTCGTGTTCTTGAAGTCGACACTTTTCTTGCAGTGACACACTTCCAAACCTCTCGGCGCTTGAAGTATTTCGGAGGTAATCGGAGGCCGACGGTTGGGAGGCCAAGTGCTCTGTTGAATTCTTGAAGGGTCAACATGAAGTTGCGGTTGTAGAACCGGAAGTGGATGAAATAATCGCAGTTGGGTTGCTTCTCAACCCGCAGTGTGCTCAAGAACTCAATGGCGAGGCGCGGATAGCTTGTCCAGTTGCTGAAGAAAAACTTGGTTCTGCCGATGCGGCAGGTGCAGTACTCCATATCTTCCAAAATACCCAGCTCGAATAGCATCATGTCGTAGAGATAACAAGTAGCCTGGAAGTCCAAGTCCTTGATCTTTTGGAAGTGTTGTTCGTGCTTGGCGGTGAGGAGCATGACTTGACTTGATGGAGCCATAGTGGGTGAAGGAGGACCTTTCCTTTCATCCTTCGGAGTATGTGCTGATGGAAGAGTAGAGTCGGAAGAGGTGGTTACATGGGTGTAGACTGATGAGGGTGGTGGTGGTGGCGGTGTTTGCTCTAAGGTGATGAAGGTTGTGATGGTTGTCAGAATGGAGATGATACTGGCGAAGCAGGGATAGGTGACGGTCTAGTTGGAGGGATTGGTGGTGAGAGGGAAAGGGCTAATGGTGATGGTGGTGGCCTTGGTGATGAAGGTATGGGTGAAAAGTCGTGAGATGGAGGTGGAGGTGTCGGAAAGTGCGGACGCGATGGTTGTGGCGACTCTGAGGGCGTTTGGAATCTGGCCTATGGGGAGGCTTCCTTCGTCTCCTCGTGTGGTGATAAGTTAAGATCATAGGAGGTAACAGGGAGCCGAGGCGATGTGCTCTCCTTTATCTTCTCTACTTATGGTGTTGTTGTCGCCAGCAGAACTTCAGTAGATGCGATCGTCACCTACGATGGCTCGGTGCTAGGCGGTATCGGTTGTGACGATTCGCCCTTCTCTTGAGGCTTCAGGTTCTTTGCTGCTCGCAAGATGAGGGAGATGCTATCTTCTTCAAACTCTTCCTCCGTCCAGTCGATGGTACGAGGTTTGTCGGAGCTGGGTGAGGGACGACCTTCTTCGTGATATTCTTTCGCTTGTTATGCATCCCTTGTTTTTTCTTCTGGCTACATGTGGACACCATCTTGTCAGGGAAGAACAACTCGCGAATGCTTAGATAAAGAACAAATTCTTGTGACTCATTTCACAGTGGAACAGAGAGCAAGTGCTAGGGAGGCGAGAGTTCAAGAGGAGGGTTTAAGAGGTAAGATAAGGTGGGTTTACGGTTTTGCGTGGGGTGTTTATATAGGCAAGGGCGGTTGGAAAGGCGGTGATAAGGACGGTTGGAATGAACGGTGGTGATAATAGCGGTTGTGATGGAAGGCGGTGATGATGGTGAGAAAAGAGTCGTTTATTTTGTCGATCTCTATGTGGACGCGACGACGGTGATGCTGGCGTATGTAGACGGATATGAAATTTGTTTAAATTCGAAAGCCACCGAGTCCCAAGACGAGTGCAATTCGGCGTTTGAGTTGGGTTACGACGGCTGGTTTAATTGACTCCATGAGCACGCCACCACGAGCTTGCTTCTTGGCGCAACTATTTGAATACCGGGTTATGAATTGACTCAATCCACAATCGGACTCATCACAAGTTGTGCATCACTATCAGTCCCTAATTGACTTGTTACCTGTAGCCTATACAAAAAACAAACTCGAAAATTTTTATTAGTACCAAAACGACTTACCACCGCAAGCTTAGGGGTTGTTGTGCATCACAAACTTGTCGGATTTTGTGTGTGACACCTTATATTTATGCCGCCAATCCTAAGATCTGAAAAAGAAAAAGGATAAAATGAAATCCTAGGTTGCCTCCCAGTTAGTGCCCTAGTTATAGTCCTTGGCGGGACTTTATTGAAGTCTCAGTCTAGTCAAGTTGTATCACAAGCGGATCACCCAGGTGGTGACGTTCCACTAGTGATGTATTTTCTCTGTCTTCTCCTTCATGATATAGCTTAACCCCGTGCCCATTAATTGTAAACGTTATCTCAAGGGCAGTGGCAAGCTCTAGAACTCCATAGCTGAATACCTTGGTGACCAAGAATGGACCCGAACATCAGGTCTTTAGCTTTCCCGGGAATAGCTTGAATCAGAAATTGAATAGGAGGACTTGATCTCCTAATTTAAAGTGATTCTTTAGAATCTTTTTATCATGCCATGACTTGGTGCACTCTTTGTAGATTCGAGAGTTGTCATATGCATCAAGGCGCAATTCTTCTAGCTCGGCGAGTTGCAACATCCTTTCTTCTCCCGCAGTCTTCATGTTTAGGTTAATCTCCTTGATTGCCCAACATGTCTTACGCTGCAATTCAATAGAAAAGTGACATGATTTACTATAGACAAGTCGATAAGGAGTTGTACCTAGTGACATTTTGTAGGCTATGCAGTATGCCCATAGTGCTTCATCAAGTCCTCGTGGTTTTGTAACCACATTTTCCAAGATGGTCTTGATTTGTCGATTGGATACTTCGACTTGCCCACTAGTCTATCGGTGATAAGGAGTTGTGACTTTATGCACTAATCATATTTGTAGAACATATTCTCGAGTTGCCTCTTCAAGAAGTGCTTCCCTCCATCGCTAATGACGGCTTTAGGAATTCCGAATCTAGGGAATATCACTTTGTTGAAGAGTCTCTGCACAGTTTTAGAATCACATGAATCAATAGGAATGACTTCGATCCATTTAGAAACATAATCGATGGCGGCAAGAATATATTTGTATCTCCCTGAATTGGGGAATGGACCCATGTAGTCGATCCCCCACACATCGAACATCTCCACGCGAGAATGCCCTTGAGTGGCATCTCATGTCTTCTGGATATGTTACCGCTCCTTTGATAGCTATCGCAGGAAGCAACATATTTGTAGACATCTCTAAATAATGAAGGCCAATAGAAGTCTGCTTGAAGGATTTTGGTGGTTGTCCTTTGCGCACAGCCATGACCACCATAAGGGGATGAGTGGCAATTGTCAATTATTTCGCAGGCGTCTTCTTTAGGGATACATCTTTGGAATAGGCCATCTACACATTTCTATTGAATCTAGGATCCCGAGATTTTTTTGGTGATCACAAATTTATGAGGGAACTTAGTTTGGACTGATAAGCTTGTTGAATTGTGTTTTGAAAGACATGATTTTCATGTTCAGAGAATGAGAGGTCGACAAAAGTTGATGAACGGACGACCTATGCACATGGAAGACATAACAGGAAGATCATACGTGTGCAATGGTGGTCCAAAGGTTGAGAAGTGGTCGACCAATGTGAAGAACAAAGATCAAAGGAGCAGAGTCAAAGACTGAGCAGTCGACCAAAGGTATTGAGGGGATGATCGAAGACAAGGTTGAACAGGAGAGATCGCCCGATGAAGAACAGTGGGTGATCGAAGGATTTACACCTATAGTACAAAGGTTGAAGAACGGACGGTCCAAAGAGAAGTGAACGCCCAGGGAGGAGACTTAGCCGAAGAGGTATTTTGGCTAAGGAAGGAAAGGTCGTCCGAAGATGAAGAATGGCTGACCGAAGAACTGAGGCTGAATGCAATGGTCATCCAAGGGCTTCAGAGTGAAGACAATGGACGACTGGGAGATTGCCAAGGTCGAAGTGGACGTCCGAAGGCTCATGAGCTAAAGCAGCGAACGACCAAAGCTGATGACAGAATGAAGATCGGTCAACCGAAGATGTAGTTTGGACGATCGATAGATATGAGATGAAGACAAAGGTCATCCGGAGTACTTGGTGAGAAGACAAGTGGACGTCCAGTAGTTTGTCAGATTTGAGATGAGCTGAAGATC
>LTAE01000064.1:49394-77884 GCA_001647135.1 Pontederia paniculata | reverse complement strand
GAAGGAGCTTGACCGAAGTCTTCAACCGAAGAGTGGACGTCCGAGAAGATTGGGGTTCAATCAACGGACGACCAGAGACAGGTTGAAGAAGTGAACTCAAGTCAAGATCGATCGGCCAAAGATTTTGGCGGACGACCGAAGGAGCTTGGCTGAGGAACAAAGGCTTTAGACTTTGAACTGCGGATGTCCGAGGGTGAACGGTGGACGACCGAGGCACCAGACGACAGTTCAAGTGAAGACTTCACCAAAACAGCGGTCGATCGTGTAGTAGGTGAAGTGCACTGTACTTGCATTAACGGGTAGTTTTCTGAGTGACAGATTAAGTCGCTTTTGCAGAGTATATATTGTAATCCCAAGAGTCTTGGGAAATAACTTTGGCAAATTTAGCTAGTGAGTTCTTGAGCGAAAAAGTCTTATTTCCTCCTTCTGTGATTCGAGTGGAGAATCCAGGATAGAAGAAAGAGTGAGTTCAAGAGTGAACTTGTAAGAGGTTGTCTTCTTGTCCTCTGAGAAAGAAAGAAGAAGTTGTAAGGGAACCTTCTCCCTTGAAGAAGGAGTTCAGTGATCTCCGGAGGTCTTAAGTTCGAGAAGATCTGAGCGGGGACGTAGGCCAGGAGTTCGGCCAAACCTCGTCAACAAACCTCTATTTGTTTGTTTTGTGTGTTTGGTTATTGTTTCTTCTTCTTTCTTGTATTTGCATTTGTATGCTTCTGCTTATATAACTAATCATTATAGAAAAAGCCGAAAAAGTTTATACACCAATTCACCCCCTTGTGTTCCATCTAGATCCTATAATTTCTTGAATAACATGGGGTCATCCAGTAATAATTCTTGAGATCAGAAAAGAAGCATTTCCTTTGTTGATGACTCATCTCGGGTGATAGTAATCCAACGACTAAAAATTGGCGATGTCAGCAAACCATGGAAGATTTGAGTTCAATAAAGCATATAAGTTCTCGTTAAGAAAGTCGTCACAAATGGGTTGTGATAGTGCTTGTTACACCATTTTGTGACAACGCTTGTGATACCGCTGGTGACGGCGGTTAGAATAGCAGTTGTGACGCTTCTTGTGACTCTGGTTGTGACAGCGCTTCTGGTTGAAAACAGAGCCGGAACAAATGGCCAGGAACAAGATTTTCATAACCACTTTTGTCCTTAATCTTCAAGTCGAAGTCCTGGAGAAGTAGGATCCATCTGATAAATCGTGGCTTTACTTCTTTCTTCATCAACAAGTGTTGTACAACTTGATGATCGGTGTTGATGATAACTTTGGAGCACAGTAGATTTATTGTTGAACCTTGTCGATGGCGAACACTATCATGAGCACTTCTTTCTCGAAAATGTTGTAGTTCATCTGAGCCGGATCTATGGTCCGACTTGCATAATAAATCACATGATGAGCTTTATCAACATTCTGCCCTAGAAAATCTCCAATTGCAAAGTCGCTTGCATCGCACATGATATCTAAGGGAAGAGACCAATCAGGTGTTTTGACATTCGGCCCGTTGTAAGGGCAGTCTTTATTTTCTCAAAAGTTTCTAGGCATGATTGATCAAAATGAAACTCCACATCTTTCTAAAGTAATTGAGTTAGTGGTTTCGCAATTTCGCTGAAATCCTTTATGAACTTGCGGTAGAAAAATGCATGTCCATGGAAAGATCTCACTCCCTTGATGTTTGTAGGTGGAGGAAGCTTCTCAATGACTTCCACCTTTGCTTTGTCAACTCCGATCCCATTCTTGAATATAATGTGGTCGAGAACCACACCTTCACGTACCATGAAATGACACTTCTCCCAATTTAATACTAGATCCACATGTTCACATCTCTGCAAAACTTTCTCAAGATTCGTTCGACAAGACGCAAAGGAGGATCCATGACTGAGAAGTCGTCCATGAATACCTCCATAATATTTTCAATGAAATCCGAGAAAGTATACATCATAGCACGTTGAAATGTGGCAAGTTCATTGCACAAGTCAAATTGCATCCTTCGATAGGCAAAGGTACCATATGGATAGGTGAACGTGGTTTTTTCTTGGTCATCAAGGCGGATGGAAATCTGCAGAAATCCCGAAAAAACATCTAAATAACAGAAATAATCATGCATGACTAATCTTTCTAACATCTTATCTATGAAGGGCAATGGGAAGTGATCTTTCCGATTAGCTATGTTCAGCCTTTGGAAGTCAATGCACATCCTCTAGCCTCTTAGTCGTAGAGGGGGTCAATTCTCCTTTTTCATTGGGCACCATAGTGATGCCTCCCTTTTTAGGAACAACTTGAACAACACTAAACCCAGTTACTATCAGAAATGGGATAAATGACTCATGCATTTAACAATTTAAGAACTTCATATTTGATTACATCTTTCATGTTAGGATTTAACCGTCCTTGGCCTTCAATGGAAGGTTTAGATGCCTCCATGGGAATTTTATGCATACAGATAGCAGGATTGATACCCCTAATATCATCTAGGGAGTATCCAATAGCTTTCCTACAGGACCTAAGAACATCTAACAATTGGCATATTTGATCAGGATCTAGAGCAGAACTAACAATGATAGAATAAGTGGACTTGGGCCTAGGAATTCATACCTCAAGGTAGAAGGAAGTACCTTCAATTCTACCTTTGGCTATTTTTTATCGTCACGGGTAGGTTGTGGTGCAGCAGGTGGTAATGCTACTGGTAGCGGTGGTTGTGATACCACTTGTAGCATCTTTTCATTTTTAAAAACTTCAGAATCCCCCTTGTCATCCCAGATCTTCTTGTAGGCTTTAACGTCCAAATCTTGGGATTCATTTTCTTCATAGTTGAAGCAGAGGGTCAGTCTGATGCATTATGGCCGAAACTTCATCAACATTCTCTTGAACAACTCCAATAGAGAAATCAGCGTCTTGTTCAAAATCAGGATATTTCAACACCTTATTCATATTGAATCGATTTTGTTCTCACTGATATTGAAAGATAACTTTCCATTCTTCACATTGATTACTTCCCCCGCGGTAGCAAGGAATGGACAACATAGGATCAGTGGTGTGATGTTGTCTTCGTCCATATCTAGGACAACAAAGTCGGCGAGAATATATAATTTTATGAAACGGATCGACACATCTTCAAGGATACCCTCGGGACGTTTGATTGATCCATCAACCAACTATAGAATTATGCTTGTAGTCTTCATATCACAGGAATTCAGCTTCTTGGATAAAGATAGTGAAATGACGCTAATGTTGGCTCTTAGATCGCATAGTGCTCGGTTAACCTTCAAGCATCCGATTTCGCAGGGAATGGAGAAACTCTCGGGGTCCTTCAACTTTGGTGGAAGTCGATTTAGAATGGTGCCGCTTGCTCCTTTAGCTAGGGCTATCGTCTCTTGAACATCAATCCTTCTCTCTTTCGAAAGGATGTCTTTTAGAAACTTCGTGAACGTCGATATCTGTTGGATCGCCTCTACGAAAGAAATGTTCACCTAAAGCTTTTTGAGAACTTCAACAAACCTGGTGAATTGTTGTTCCTTCTGAGCCTTTGTCAAGCGCTGAGAGAATGGTACGACTGGCTGGTAATCAACAATGATGGTCGCCTTGAGTTGATCTTTTGGTGTAGCATCATCACAAGCGGTATCACCAGTGGGCGGAGATGATGGTTGTGCTACCGGTTGTGACGTCAGGTGGTGACAATCATCTTGACTTGGTGGAAATTTGACAGTAGGTACTTCTTCAATATCCTCTTCTTCTTCATTAGGGTTGACTTCAGGTGCTAAATAGGATGGAACATGACTCCATTGAATCGGTCTTCTTGACTCAAACTCCTTGCCGCTTCGAAGAACAATAGCTTTACACTGCACCTTATGATTTGTTTCAGGTTGTCCTAGCAAGACACTAAGTCTTCTTGCTAAGAACTCAACTTGCTGGGCAATCTGGGTCTCCAACATCTTGTTGTGTGTGGACAAACCCTCAATTTTGGAGAATAGTTGTTGCATGGTCTCGCTGTGTTGCTGAAGTGTTTGACTTTGTTATTGTTGATAGCTGCATCAAGGAGGCTTGCTGTTGCATCAAATTCGCTCCATCATCAGTTCGAGGTTAGACTTAGGAGAGGGTAGTGCAAGTTGGTTGTTGGCGTTTGGATTTTGCAAGGCAAGTGGGTTTGGAGTAGGTAATGATTTGAATTGGCTATTTTAGAATTGGTTGTTAGGGCTGAAATTAGACTACTGAGATGGTGGTTGCTAGTAATGGTTGTTTCGATAGGGAAAATTCGGGTGATTTCGCCAACCAGGGTTATAGGTTTGAGAATAAGGATTGTTCTCTAGTATCTGCTGGTTTTGTTGGCCGAAGGGTATAACATCATTCAGTTGTTGTTCTTCAGGGTCTTGGACATAGTATGGTGGTGATGGTTGAAAGGAAGAGATTTGACAAACAATAGCAAGATGGTCAGAATCGCCGCAATTGTCACACATTATGTCCCCAGTGCCAACACAAGCAACTTGTGACGCCTGGTGGTGATCAACATTGAGGGTGATTTTCTCTAATGCTTTTTGTATGGCGTCATCCATCTTATGTATGATCTGGTCCCAACCTCCAGTACTAGAACACGCTTGAACTTCTTTGCCATTATTTCGTTCTTGAGCAGCGCCATGGTTGTTTTGGACCATATAATTAATGATCTTGTAGGCGTCATTGACACTCTTGTTGCTGAAAGAACCTCCAACGACTGCATCAAGAGATAATTTATTTTGGTATAGGAGTTTATTATAGAATGTTCGTGCTAGCATCCACTTAGCGAAGCCGTGATGAGGACAACTCCTCAACAGAGCTTTGAAGCACTCTCATGCCTCATAGAATGATTTTTTGTTCTTCTGGTAGAATCTTGTGATCTAGTTCCTCATGTGAATAGTTTTGCTCGGTGGAAAAAATTTGTCCATGAATTGTATACCAGTTGGTCCCAGGTAGCAATAGAATTGGCTTCTTTTGATCTCAACCATGCTTTAACCTTGTCTCAAAAAGAAAATGAAGACAAACGTAGCATTGCAAACATCATTAGTAACACCATTAATCTTAAAAGTATTCATAACCGCAAGAAATGTTTGTATATGAGCAGTAGGATCTTTATTAGCTAAGCTAAAAAATTGATTTCTTTGGACAATCGTGACAAGGGCGGGATTCAGTGCAAAATCAGGATTTGCAATTTCAGGATTCGCAATACTGGGAGATAGGTCAATGTTAACAAGAGTAGTGAATTCATTTAAGGGCTTATTATCCGCAGCATTATTGACGTTTCGGTCTGCATTGGATCCGGATTTTCAGTAATCAGATCTATGTTGAGTCTAGGCTCTAGTATCCTAGACCGAGAGTTTCTTTGGTGTCGCCATGTTTGCCTAAAGATCCTTTCAATCTCAAGATCGAACAGAATTAGCTCTTTAAATCTAAAAGTTTTGTGCATGCAACAATCAACATATCAGTATAGAAAAGGAAAAGAAAAGAAAAAGAAAAATAAAGGAAAAGAAAAAGGAAAATGGTGATATAAACATCGTGTAAAATCTAGTTTAATCGAGAGAAAAGTTCCGGGAATTAGTTGGACACCAGTCCCCGGCAATGGCGCCAAAAACTTAATGTGTGTCGTGTAACATGTTAGGTTGTAATAGAAAAGATCCGGTTGTGACACAGGATGTGACAACTCTAATGACACCTAAACAAGTTTTTATAAAACACAAAATTACACAACTACTGTTTCCGCAAGCACACAGGTAGTTGCAATACTTTGGGGTCGATCCACAAGACTGGTCAACTAGGTTTACAGGAAGATTCCTAACTCAATTGCACTAGATTAAGGAGAAAATGTTATTAATGGGGTTTTGTTTTTGGGTTTTCAAATACGAGAAAGTAAACAGAGGAAATATCAATTATAAAAGCATTTCCAAGGCAAAGTTCCACCCTAGGCTCGTATGTGGTTGTCAAACATTAAAAATGTATGAATCGATTCTATAAGGAGTTAAAAGAATAAAACCATGCATCATTCCACTGCTCATTGATTCAATCCAAGAACTCACTATTCTAAGTCTTAGATTGATCGAGGAAGTTATTCAGGGGAACGATCCATTGTCGTCACAGAAATATCCCTTGAAATCCTTTATAAACAATACGCTCAAATTAATCTGTTAAGTCGTCACAACCTGTCATCACAAGCTGGCATGTTTCCCCTTGTTATGCCAGATTCCATTCCTCTACACATAACCCTAAATGATCCTGCCAAGTCTTGGTCTAGGTGAGGATATATAGACAAGCATTCAGGTTGATGCCAAACTCAACGTGTGGATTGTCACAATCAATCGTCACTAGCGAACACTCCTCGTCGTGATAGGTCCCCCAGTCACACGACCTTGGGCAATCCCGGTCAAGGGTAATCCCAATTAAAGAGTTGCTACCTAGACTATTGATAGTGATTAATTCTTTCAAAAAATGCACACCAATTGACCTTCTTGGCATGAGACATATAAAATAGGGAATAGTCACACTCGTCCGTCACTAGCGAATTGTTCTTCAACAGTCGTGCCAGATTCCTCGGTCACACGACTATGGACGATCCGATCAAAGATTGATCCAGTTGAAGAAGGACAAACGTAGACTTAGGTATATGACTACTTCAAGGATTTCTCGATTCTCAACAGTTGTGACAGATTTCTCGATTACATAACCTCGGGTTTGACCCGAATGAAGAGAATCAATACATTAATGGAAGTTCAAAAAAATGTCGTTTCTCCACAGTTGTGACATATTTCTCGGTTACACAACCTCCGGTGACCCCAATCAAGGCTTGACTCGAATGAAGAGATATAACTTCGATATAAAAGATATGCAAGTCTTTCGAAATCGACAAAGGATAAAGTCAGCCAACTTCCATTGCACTAACTTGAGAAAGAACAAGCATTCCACAAGTAACTCTTTCTCGGTTAAATTAAAATGCTGAATCATTTTCTAGGTTCATCACAACCTCATCACAAGCGTCGTCACAAGTGTCATCACCAGCGGGATTACGACGTGCGATAATTTCTCAGTTTCATAGATGCACAACTTCGAGTGATCCTTTCCAGGCTTGGCTCATATGAGAAACCTACACTTAAGAGGATGATCTTGCAAACAAAACTGTCACCTTAAATCGTTCACAAGCATTAAGTACATTGCAGCAATGAACCAAACTTGCAATGTAATTAAAAGTCTAGAAACAATTCATTAATAAGAAAACAAGACAACTACATAGTCTGCCTTGGGTTTCACAGAGCCTCAGAAATAAACTAAACTAGCCCCTAAGTCCCATGAGGGATAGTAGGAACATTGTTCGAAAACTAGAAAAGAAAAACTAAAGGTTTGGAGGTGGCTTCTTCCTTGTTGTCACTAAGAAAATTCTCTGACCGAACTCCCCTTGGAATGATATTGGTCTTCTCTTTAAATAGACTCCCTCAGGTTGCCTCTTCATCGTGTCTTGTTCAAGGGAGAATTCACCATAACCATTTGATTGAGATCTCCAACAACTACTAGTGGTTGATTGTCATAATCTCCAATTAACCGCTGGTGATTACTTTCTTAATTGTCCGGACTGTTATAATATCCAATAATCACCTTAATTGCTCGGATTTTATTTTTGAATTATGATCCCTTGAATTGTGGTTGCATTCCTTCAAGTCGCCTTCTTTCCTTAATTAGTTCGCAATATGTTTATATAATTGGGACTGACTTGATTAGGAAATATTATTTGCCTCTTTATTGTGGGGATTTCCTTCATTAAGAGTGGCAAATTGAATTTGACGAGGCTGGATCCTCACTTGCCTAATCTGAATTATTAGCTCCAAAATTGCATAATAAACCCAATTTTATAATGAAATGCAATATTTTCTAAAAATGGGTTAGTCAAATATAAAAATGTTGCAATTTGGTAAAAAGGGTGGCAAGAAGGGCTCAAGTGGCATGCAAAACAAGATAAAAGGTGACGAATGAGGGATAAAAAGTGATGTTTTTAGCCACTCATGAGTACATAGTGATACTCAATCTTTATATGTTTCCTTTAAAACTATTTGCTTCACTGTCTATAGTTTAATGTCGTTTGATTACTATAATACATCTGTAGTGGTCCATCGACTATGTTGAGCCCAAGTTTTGAGAGAAAATGTTTAATCTATATTGTATGAGTGGTTGTCATACTATATTCAACTTATTATATGTGTTTAGTCATATACCCTTGTTTCTTGCTATTCCAAGAAGCAATTGCACCAGTAATAAGAACAAATGATATGATGTGAATTTTTTATCATCAATATTTTCGTCGACTGAATAACCTACAATCTCAAATGAATAAACTTGATATGTCAATGTTAATTATATGGTGCCTTTGAGATATTTAAATGTGCCCTTAATGGCTTCCCAATATGTTTTTTTGGGATTACATTGATATTTACTAATCAAGCTTATTGAGTAAGTCAAATTAGGTTTTGTATCCAATATTGCATACATCAAGCTGCCTACCCCTTGTGCATGGGGAACGTCTAAAAGTTCTTGTTCTGCATTAGGATATTGACTTTTACTAAATCATTTCTCTATCACAAAAGTTTGGTGTTGGAATTTTATTCTACATTCCAAATCGTTTTAGTATCTTATGGAATACTACTCTTGACTCAAACTTAATGTCCTTGAATTCCTTCTTGAGTTATTTGAATTCCATTAATATATGATGCTTCTCTCATGTTTTTCATTTCAAATTCCTTGTTCAATTTCTATTTTGTTTCATTGAGCATCGTAACATCATTTTTTATGAGAAAAATGTCATATATATAATGACATTATAACAATTTTTTCCTCGCTCTTCTTTATGTACATGCGACGATCCGATTTGTTCACAATTAATTCAAATTGGACAATTGCCACATGAAACTTTTAGTATCATTAATGTGATGATTATTTTAAGTCATATAATGACTTTTTCAGCTTGACATCTTATTCTTCTTACCTTCTACCTGAAAATCATCAAATTATCGCATATATATATATTATATATATATATATATGTATGTATGTATGTATGTATGTATGTATGTATATGTCTTCACTCAAATCTTCATTTAGAAAGGTTGTCTTAACATCCATTTGGAATAACTCCAAATTCATATATGTGATAATCGCTAAGATGAACCTTCTAGATACACACTTAACTACTGGAGAATAGATTTCTTGAAAATCAACTCTGACTTTCTGAATATAACCCTTAGCAACTAATCTATCTTTGTGTTGATCAATAGTAGCATCAGCATGGTACTTTTTCTTGAATACTTATTTTCATCCTATGGATTGCCGATCTTTTAACAAGTCACATAATGCACATATGTTGTTCCAATCAATGGAGTCTAACTCATCTTTCATGATGGTCAACCATGATTTTGACTCCCATTGTAATGACCCAAACCAGTCAAAGTCCATAGTGGCATAAATTTTGGAAATTCTTCAAACTAACAAGGGCATTCTGGTACTTTCATAGGGAAATGATTAAATTAAATAAAAATAAAATGATTTTTTTATCGATCATTTGATGATCGTTATGTATATGAGGAGAAGACTAAAAGAAAAGGGCATCCCTTTCTTCTCTCCCTTTCATCGTCTTTCCCGCTCTCTTTTCCCTCCTACACGATTCGTCGCCGCTTCCAAGACGTGTCAGATGGGCAGACTTCCGATGACAATTGCTCCATTTGACGGTATGACAACCTTCTCCTAGGTGACACAAACCCGACATAGGTGTGGTGTGTGTCCGCAGCTCAGGTTCGAGTGGTCATCGTCGACGCGCAAAGATGTTCATGATTCGATGGCACCATCTTCATCTTCCTCGTGTCTTGTTCGGTGAGTAAGCTTGAGTAATGGCTGACCCAATTTAGGCATTTCAGATTAGTTTCATGTTCATCTTCCGGCGACATCGTAGAGGCCGCCGACTTGGGGTTCGTTGGAAGTTGTTCACAGCTCGATGGTGCAACTCTGATTCCTCCTCTCAGGTGAGTTGACACATATTAGGGATAGAGGGATTTTTTTGTTAGTATTCGATAATCCTAATTCTCTCTTTTCCTCTCTCATCGGAGCCCATCATTCTGACGATGCACATGGCTAATTTCGACTGCCAATGAAGCTACAATGACCGACTCTCCTACAATGAGTAATCTCCAACCTTTTGATTTAGATTTGACTAATTGACAGTCTTGATTCCTTCTCGATTCATGATAGTTGGTCCCATGATGTGCGACTCACTTTCGGCTATCGACATTGCAGTGTCCAATGACTAATCTACAGAGAGTAATCTAGACCATTTAGATGTGGTTCCGGGTAATTGCGAGTCTGATTTCTTCTTCTTCCATGGCAGCCATCATTCGAGTATTGTTCTCCTCTCATTATTTGGCTGACGAATACTCGAGCCTCGACATTGTTTTGTATCATACCTAGTGAGCGCTATCTTAGATTTCGTAATGTGAAATATTGGCTTATTTAGTATTATGCGATTAGCTTCTTGTTGTTCTTGTCACGGATGCTGACCCAAGTCGACCGAGGTAAGTCAGAGAGTTATTCAAATATGTTATGATAAAGGATTTTGGCTTATATGCTAGCTAACCCCTAGTGACATATGAGCTTATTTTTAGTTTTTCCGACTACTTGATGTTGCTGAAGTTGATTAGGAACTTGTCTGATTCTGTATTGCATACAGTGTGGTTTATCATGCCATTTTTAGGGTTGATTTGATATAGATCAGAATGGTAATGCAGTTAACTACTTATATGTAGGGTTGCACTCTTTACTTAAGGTTCTTGTGTTTGGACTCGAGGTGTTTGCGACTTCACTCTTACTCGTACGCAGTGAGTTGTAACTAGAAGCATTTAATGTAAATTAAGTACTTAGATAAGTACGGTAGCCAAATGTGATCCATAGATAAAAAGGTTTTGATACGATAACCATTTAGTCGCCAATTGTTTTGATAAATTAGTATATAACAAGAAATGAGATTAAATATGTTAATATAGATGTAAGAGATACCTTGTCACACAGGCATTAGTTAATCATAAAAGATACATATATGAAGATATGATTAGGTTTCAAACATTAAATGAGTGTTGCAAATTGAATGTGGAAATGTTCACTTTTCGATTAAGCGATACGAGTTATCACTTCAAGTACTAGTGGATTAGAAAATGAGTTTGATAAGACATTTATGAAACTTATGAATATGTCTTTATTGTTATTGATTTGGACCCGAATGCAGATGACCATGAGGGATCTAGCGATGTCGACATGAGTGGAATTACCACAATAACATTAAATATGCTCAATTAGCAAGCCATTGATACATACATATGATTGTTTGCATCATATGAAATGAATAATAATATGAAACCCATTAGGGAACCTATCCTAACGAATCACAATCAAGCGAAAAATAAGAAGGAATCACACGAAAACACGAATCAAGAAAATAAAAAAAATGACCAATATACGAACATGTGCATAAGAATCAATATCAAACTGATGAAATTTAAATGAATTGCAAAGTAAGATATTACCTACAACACAAGTTGGAGTTAAAGAAGAACAAAGAAGATATCATCTCCCAGGGAATCAAAATTCAAGATGAAAAAACATGATATACAATCCAGGAGTCAGCTTCTTATTTATAAGAGAATGCTAGACACTTCTCCAAGAAATTAAAAATCAAATAAAACCTAATGGGTTAAAGGCCCAAATAGACTATCTAAACAAATAACGCCTAATCACCATCATTATGATGTAATCCAAACTAAAGATGTTGTCCACGTCAACATGATGAGATGACTGTCTATGCTGCCAAAGTAACGACATTAGATTGTTGATGCATCAAGATGTCCAAGTGTAATGATCCGCTTCAATGGGGTGCGTCATAAGGTTCAAATATGGCAAGTTCATATTTGATAGTTGTCAATTTCATGACATGTCACTCCTCTTGAAATATTACAACTTCTAGATTTATACATCTACATTCATCATCATTGTGGTAGCTTCTAGAGAATATCATCTCTAAATTTGGCAACTACCAATCCATGTCACCTCTGAATATGATAGCTTCTGGAATCATATCAGGTTGTGTGTCATGTTTTAAATTAATTAATCAGGTCATGCTAAGATTCATGCAATTTATGACGTTATTCTCCTTATGGATTTCTTCAAATGGATTTATATGAGTTTTCTCGGATTCATGAGTTTATAGGATTGATGAGATTTTATGGATTAATCTCTTATGCTAGATCCTCTTTTGAGAGGCATGTGCATTGATGCATGCTAATTATGCAGAAAATATCAGTATCAGGTGCATTATTCGTATCAAGTAATAGTTTAATAGTGAGTTGAGTATCGATCCCACGATGACTAATATTAACTCTATCTATCCAATCACAACAATTAATGAGAGAAAACATGTTTGTGATAAAAATGAATTCTTAACAAAAAGTGAAGAAAATGAAAGAGAAGAAAAAGAGTTTGATAACAAGAGTCTTCTGAATTAGGATGGTGTAAGATGAAAAGGGATAGAATCAGTTTAATCCAAGTTTAGTTAATGTTTATAACTCAATCTTACGAGGTTTATGATCTACATACAATCTAATATCCTCTCCAGGATGCACCAACTACCTCAAATCTAAAAAACACGACTGTTTCTCTCCAGGATGTCAATCTAATCTATTAAGATTTTGAGATTCATTAAGATGTATTTCCAAAACTATGGATTGTTCCTCTTCAAGATTGACAACCTCACACATAAAGGATTCCTTTCCACGATACTACCTAGGTATGATATTCAATGTCTTGACTATGACTCCAAACATCAGTTTTACTTATCAAAGAGAATAAGAGTCTGATATTCCTCTCCAGGATGCTAGCAATGATTCAGATTCTCAAAGATGCATAAAAGAGTTTCAACAAAGGGTTCAAAGGTTTCTACCTTTACAATATAAATTCCCCAGAAAAAATGAATTACAATGGAGTTCACCCAAAATTTGAGAAGAGAAGATTACAAACTATGAATCAAACCCATTGATATGACGATCGTCTCCTTCATGTGTATAGAAATTCTTCTTCTTCTCTTAGCATGGGCTTGGCTCCAGGCTCGTTGTTTTCTTATAAATTTCTCTTCAAAATCTTTCTTTAATTCTCTGGTAGATATAGATTGATCCCCCAAGTTGATGTCTTCTTATGATATTTATAGGCTTAAAGAGTCCTAGAATAACAAACTTCATTTTGGAGAAGATTAAGTTAAATTTAGGGTAAAATGGGTTTAAAATTAATAGTTTTATTTTTTCTATGCAAATTATCACGGCCCGCGACAAAAATGTCACTGTCATGATCGAAGAACTTCAATTGGTCACGGTCAATGTCACAGTCCATGACAAGAGTGTTACGTCATAAACTAACAATATTGAAACCTCACGACCCGTGATCTAATAGTCATGGTCGTGACCGAAGCGTTGTATGTAATTGATATTAAATCGTCATAGTCTATGATATGAGAAGCATGATCGTGATCGAAGCTTCAAGTCTATTCTCCTCGTGTTACGACCCATGATCTAAGAATCACGACTATGACCAAACAACCTTTACATGTCATGGCCCGTGAAAGAATATTCATGGTTGTGACCGTATACATAGCTTTTTCTCTTCAATGCATTCACGACCCGTGAAATCTAGTGCTCACAGTCAAGAGTTGCGCATAACGACTAAAATGGTTTGATTTTTACAATCGTGAGTTGACAATCACGGTCGTGACTATTTGAATTATTTAATGTTTTAATTGTTTGACCTCCAATTTCACTCCAGATTCTCGTAGTCTTCATCCATTGCGCTACCTAGTACTTGGACATACAAAAAAAAATATGATGTTAATGCAGTTTTTGACTTTGAAAACTGAAATAAAATGAAATGAAAGATAATATGATGTATATGATAACGAAATGTATGAAAATGATACTAAAAATACTATAAAAAATGACTAATTTAACACGCATCATGAATTCATACTTGGATGCATTGCCATGATAAAAACTATCTTGGGATGTGATTTTGCATTCCATTAGAGAATGATCAACTCCGAGTAGGTGCGAAAAATATTAAGTTAATTTCAAAGAAGTAATCAATTCCTAGCATATTATTGCATCTACATGTGAATGGTGTCGAAGAGGTATTGGGTCTGTATATGATTGGCAAGCCTCAATTCGCACAAAAACTTAACTTAGACCCGTATTGGTCATACGACTTTAGTGAGGATTCTTCCTTCTATAGCCTACTTTCTTTGTAGCTTGAAAGACAAATATTTTACATGACATTCATTACATGATTTTATCGTTATTTTATCGTATTACATTGTAGACTTCAATTTTATTGGTTTTCAATATTGTGTTCTCTCCACTCGCTGAGTCATTTTATGCTCACCCCTCATTTCCTTGTTTGCAGGTGATGACTATTAGATCTACTAAGTGATGAGCATAGGTTGGGTATTATTTAAGTGAGTCTGAAATGAACTTGGTATAGTCCAGCTATCATCTCGTTACTTGCTTATTCATTTGCAGGAAAACTCTTATGTAGTTCCTAACTATGTTATTTGTTTTCATTCATAGTGGCCTTATGGATTTGACTTTTGATGTTATACCCTTTTTGTAGATTTATGAGGACTTAGGTCCCTCCTTTCGTATATCTGTTTTTGAGTCATCATGCTCATGTGCGCACAATTTACATTTTTGGAGAATTGTTCCTTATATGAACTTTATTTGATCTATATACATTGTGGTATCACCTTGTACCCATGGGCATTTTCACCACTTATCCATTTTATGTTGAGGTTAAGACAAAACTTTTGATAAATTCATAACTTAGAGTATTTTTCTTATCATATTTTCGCAACATTTATATATTTATATTTTGAACTAGTAATTTGACTATATTAACCTGCTCATGAGTGATGGCTAATAATCAGGATTGGTTGTCACAATATATTTATAGTATCAGAATCAGACATTAAGTTAAATTTTATGGTGTGAGAAATGTTTGGATAGTGTAATGTTTATGCTCTTATGTGCGTTATTTATACCTTGACTACAAGCACATTGTTGTTATGTGATGCATTATGATATGCGAAAAATTCAGATGTGATTTTTTATTATATGATACTTTATGCAATGTTATATTATATGGTGGAATAGTTACCATATTTGCTTGAATGCAACATGAGAATTATTGAAACTTAGGACATGGATAACTTTAGATAATGTTATCCTTAACATGTACATAGGTGCAAAATAACAAGTGAACTTCAACATGTACATAGATGCAAACCACTCCATATGGAAAATTGAAGAAGGGAATACATCAAGATTCTAGATGGACTCTTTGCTACCAAATGGTAATATACTTCTCCAAAATGCATTTAGTCCCCCACCAACAAGTGAACTCAATCTACCAATATGATGCTTCATCTCAGATCAAGGAGAGTGGGATTAGAAACGTATCTTCCCTTATCTCAGCCACCAAGAAGCATTGTCCCTTGCACAAATAAAACCTCCAATGAATAATTTGTCGGAAGACCCTCTGTACTAGCCCCTTGAAACTTTTGGGAAGTATAGCACTAAATCAGCCTACCAAGCTCTACAAGGTCCTTGAAGATCCCCTCTTCGAAGTCTCTAGAGGTTAATTTGGAAATGACCCGAACCTAAGAACATATGAGTCTTCTTTTGGCTTGTAACTCATGCCAAAATTCTCACTAACATTCAACGATCACGAAGGCATCTAGGCATCCCTGATACCTGCCTAAGATGCAATGTTCACTCTGAATCAATTATGCCCATGCTTAGATATTGCAATTGGGTGATGCAAATCTAGTGATCAATCGTTCTCAACCATCTTCAAGTTGCCTTCTTCACATTGCCTATAACGGACTAGTTAATATTCAACCTTCAAGATCCAATAGGATATCTTAGTGAGGCCCCTTATCTTTGACACCACATGCTGGCAATATTGGCTTTGGAGGAATCAACTAGTGTTCAATGAAGATTTTCAACCCCTAACAAGACCAACCAACATAGTTATTTGGAATGCACGTTCACTCTCATTGGCCAACAAATGGACTATCTTCCATGGTAATAATGCTAGTCATAATGCTAGAGGTACCTGGAGCAAACCACCAGTTAGTTGGGTGAAGTGCAATGTCAATGGGGCTTCCATAACTTCCGGTCGCCAACATGCAGGAGTGGGAGTCCTGATACATGACCATGATGGTCAATGGATCCTTGGCTTCTTGAGAGGCATTGGTTCATCATCCGCACTAGAAGTCGAGCCCACCAACGTCCATGATAGGCTAAACATATCGTGGAGAAATGGATTCAGACGAATCATTCTAGAGACTGATTGTGAGTCTGATTTTAGCCTCATAAACAACTGCTCATAATTGGCCCCTCACATTGCCTACTTAGTCGTAGTCATCCATAAACAATTTCACTTGGGACATAAAGATCTCTCATGTCTATAGTGAAGCAAATGGGGGCAGCCGACCATTTGGCGAAGCACTCGGTTAATTGGGGTCTTCATGGCACTCTGTTACCATGTCCGCCTTTGCACATGGCCTCGTGTTATTTTTTGGCCATGTAGGAGTCATTGCACTACTTTTTGCCTTAATTAACTAACATTCCAAGGCCTCCGACCCTCTCTTTTACCAAAAAAAGATTATGATGATTTTAATTTCCATAATAAATTTTGGCGTATTTTTTTCGAATTTCACCTTAAGTTTCGTCAAAAGAATCTTGCTGCAAAAAACACTAGTTTTCTTGTAGTGGTAAACATGATGAAGACGATGACAAGAGAAAACTCCACCAAAGAACATCTTTGGACAATACACGAGGTGTGGCAAAGTAATATATGATATGACGAAAAGAAGGCAATATGCATGAGTTATTGGCAGCTTATAGGAAATGCAACATGGCCATGTTCTCACCTTTCCATATCACAGATCCATTAGTAGTTTTTTTTTCTTTTCTTTTGTGAGTGTAGTATCCATTAATTAGTAGCCGCTGGAAACCCTTTACATGTGTGAAATCCTTAATTATTCCTTGAGGAGGCATTTGGTAGAAGAATTATTATGATGAATATTATTATTCGAATTATATTACAAAGAATAGATAATTTGGCCTATTTGTTGAAATAATTTACCTTTAAAAATTATATGTTCACACTATATTTTTTTTATACTAACTTTATCACCATTTTAAATTACAGTCTTGTGGCTGCTCAAAATGGAATTGTTAGAATTGCATCAAGAAAATTTATTTCCTCAACAAATGTTAAATTTCTGGATATCAAGGTTTTCCCCAATAAAAAGAGGAAAAAATTCAAATAAAAAATTATGTTGCACCCGTCGCTTCTTGTTGTATTTTAGCTCTGGAAATTCCGATTAATTGACAAAAGTCACTGTAGCTCTTACTGTGCGGCCCACCCGTGCCGCGGCCTGTTAACTCATGCGCCGAGGCAGTACCCCTCGACGAGTCCGCCCCAAAGAAATATTTAAGGAGCTCCGCTTTTTCTCTCTCTTGTGTTCTTTAATCTCTTTCCAATTGTGTGCAGGCTCTAGGGTTTGCTCTGGATCCGGCGGCGTCGTCCGGCGAAGCAAGCATAAGAAGACGCAGAAGCTCCAATCTCCGGCCGATGCAGTCGATGAAGGAAGGCGTCGTTGAGGAAGGCGAGATCTCTTCACGGCGTGTGTACATGTTGATGCAAGGACAAATGGAAGATACAAGAAATGAGAGAGGAAAGGGGATTCGAGCTCCCACGCGGCTCCTGTGTTTTATTTCTTCCAGATAAGTCCTTCTCTCTACAACTTTCTCTATTTATATCGTTTGTTTTCCCGACTCCTCTCTTTACACTTTCCTCTCTTTTCTCACATTACAAAGTCTTCAAACCGTTTTGGTTTCTTCCTCTGTCTTCTTTTTTCGTTGATTTTGCTCGCCTGCACTGTTTGGTCTTCTTCTTCATTTTCTTCATTTGATGTTGTTTCCTCTTTTTTTGTCTTCAGTCGAAGCCGCTACTGCTTCTTCTCCTTCATCTTCTGTTGCGACATCTGTTTCCGCTGGTACTTCTCTGACCTCTCCCTCTGTTTCTGCTTCTTCTTCCTCTGTTATTTCCGGTTCTACTGTTTCTGATTCTGATACTTGCTCTTCTCCTTCCTCTGTATGATTCTGAGGCATAACAACTTCCTCCCCTCTTGAAAAAACAACATCGTCCTCGATGTTTAACGTAGGATAGAACTTCCGAACCACATCGTGATCCTCCCACGAAGCGTCGGTAGGGTCTCGACCAGTCCACTGAATAAGGACCTGAGGAACTAAGCGACTCTGTCGCTTAAAAACTCTTGTAGAAATCACCGCTGTAGGAGAAAGTAGGGACTTTTGCGCACCGGTTGTAGAAGGTAACGGTCGCAAAGGTCCGGAAATCTCATTATATCCATAGGCTTTTTTAAGTTTAGAAACATGAAAAATTGGGTGTATCTTACTGTCAGCTGGTAACTTCAGCTCGTAAGCAACTGCACCAATCCTTTTAGTAATAGCATAAGGTCCAAAAAACCGGGGCGATAGTTTATATGATCCACTTCGCCCTACTGAAACTTGTTTATAAGGTTGCAACTTCACAAAGACCATATCCCCAACATTAAATTCCTTATCTGTTCGATGCAAATCAGATAAGGTCTTCATCCTTTATTGAGCTCGACTTAGATTAATCCATAAAGAATTTAATATTTCATTGCGGTCTAATAAGTCAGCTTCAACAGCCTCAACATTAGATTGGTCTCTAATGTAAACCGGAATAGTAGGAGGCTTCCGGCCATATACTATTTCAAAAGGAGTAAACTTGGTGCTAGAATGAAACGAAGTATTGAATGAATACTCAGCCCAGGATAGATAGTGTACCCATGTAGATGGTCGATTCATAGCAAAACACCTTAAGTATTGTTGCATACATCTTTTTACCACTTCAGTTTGTCCATCAGATTGAGGATGGTATGCAGAACTCATATGTAACTTGGTAGCACTTAAACGGAATAACTCCTTCCAAAAGCTACTGAGGAAAATGGTATCCATATCAGTCACAATAGTACGGGGCATACCATGTAGTTTAACCACCATATCAACAAACAACCGAGCCACCTTAGGAGCTGTATAATGCGTAGGAAGTGGACCAAAATGGCAATATTTAGATAACCTGTCTACCACCACACAAACCACCGTATACCCAGTAGATGCTGGCAAAGATGTAACAAAATCCGTTGACATATCTTCCCATACTCTATCCGAAATTGGCAAAGGCTGTAATAACCCCAATGGTGCTTTAGTACAGTATTTGATCTGCTGGCATATGTGGCAATCCCTCACAAAAACCTCCACAGTAGCCTTAATTCCAGACCAGAAAAATTCTGAGCTTATCCTTTTATACGTTTTAAGAAATTCCAGATGTCCACCCGTAGGAGTTTCATGAAATTCCTTGAGTATTATAGGAATTAAGGATGAAGTACTTATCAGGAACAGTCTCTGCTGATAGTACAATAGACCATTCCGAAAAGTCAAATTCTGTTGAGCATTTCCCTGTATGACACTAGTAATCAAGGCTTGAAACTGATCATTTTGTTGGTACTCCTCTTTTAGTCTGTCAATTATATTAAAGACTGGCATTGTGAGTCCACAAAATGTAGCCTCAGATAGATCTTGTCTTGACAAAGCATCGGCTACCCTGTTGTCAGTACCTGGTTTATATGCAATAGAGAAATCATAAACCATCAACTTAACCACATATTGATGCTCCTCAGGAGTCTGTATGACATGAGTCAATATTTCTTTCAGACTCTTATGATCAGTTCTGATAGTAAAGTGATGTCCCAATAGGTATTGTCGCCACTTCCGAACAGCCTCCACAATTGCATACATCTCTCTTACATAGACTGAGGACCTCTGCATAGTAGGAGTTAGCTTCCGGCTAAAATAACAAATAGGATGATTCTCCTGTAACAACACAGCTCCTATGCCACTTCCAGAGGCATCAGTTTCCACTATAAATTCCTTCCTGAAATTAGGCAATTGCAAAATAGGCGCAGTGACCAATGCTTCCTTTAATTTTTCAAAAGCTATCATAGTCCTTTCTGTCCAAACAAAAGAATCTTTCTTTAATAGATCAGTAAGAGGACTCGCTATTGTAGCATATCCCTTTACAAACTTTCGATAATATCCAGTAAGACCTAAGAAGGCTCGTAATTGTTTAATTGTTGTAGGAATTGTCCAATCTTTGACCGCTTCAATTTTAGTAATGTCTGGACCCACTCCTTCTCGAGTCACAATATGTCCCAAATACTCAATTTGAGTCTGGGCAAAGCAACATTTGCTTTTCTTCACAAAAAAATTATTCTCTTGCAAACATTTCAATGTAATTTCCAAATGATGTAGATGACTCTCCCAGCTCTGACTGTAAACCAATATGTCATCAAAAAATACTATTATAAACTTTCGCAAATAATCAGAGAACAATCTGTTCATAATTGCCTGAAAGGTCGAGGGTGCATTAGTAAGTCCAAAAGGCATTACCAAAAACTCATAGTGTCCCTCATGTGTTCTGAACGCAGTCTTATGTATATCCTTTTGACTCATTCTGATTTGATGATATCCAGCCCTTAAATCCAATTTAGAAAAATATGCAGCTCCTTGCAATTCATCCAATAATTCGTCAATAGTTGGTATAGGAAACTTATCCTTGATTGTAATATTGTTGAGTGCCCTGTAGTCGATTCAAAATCGCCAAGTCCCATCTTTCTTTTTGACCAACAAGACTGGAGATGAAAAAGGACTAGAACTGTACTGAATTATCCCTTGATTCAACATTTCCTTAACCAGCTTCTCAATTTCATTTTTTTGAAAATGTGGGTAACTGTAAGGTCTCACATTTATGGGTTTACTTTCATCCATCAAATGGATGTGATGTTGAACTTCTCTGAATGGAGGCAAATCTGTAGGAGTATCAAATATCGGTTTAAATTGGTCCAATATTTGTTCCAATCTGGAATCACTTTTTGTGCTGTCTTTTTGGGTTTCTTCTCAAACTCTTTGTAGACAGAAACAACTCATAACTTCATTGACTCGAAATAGTCTCTTGAACTGATTATATGAAACTTGCTTAGAATCTGCCCCTCTGTCTCCATTCAGTTGAGCCTTCTGTCCTTGCCAGATGAACTCCATAGACAATTGAGAGTAATCCATAGTTATAGGTCCCAATTTCTGTAGCCACTGCACGCCTAGAACTATGTCCACCCCTTCAATAGGCAAGACATAAAAATCATCTTGAAACTTCCACTGCTGCACTGTGAATCCCAGTTGTGGACATATTCCTTCACACCTTAACTTGTCCCCATTTCCGATGACTACATTGAATCCTGTAGTCGACTGGACTTCCAAGTTAAGTTTTTTAACCACCCGACCCTGAATGAAATTGTGGGTTGACCCACTGTCAACCAAAACGGTCACCATTCTTCCCTTGATACTTCCTTTCATTCTCATTGTCTGCGGTAGTATTACTCCAGACAATGCATGAAAACTAATCTCGACAGCTTTACTTTCCTCATTGACTCCCTGTTCTTCCACTTGTTCTTCATTATCTTCCACCATCAATAGTAGAAATTTAGACCGACATCGATGTCCTCTATGAAACTTTTCATCACAATTATAACAAAGACCTTTTTCCCTCCTGCTAATCAATTCTGTTGGTGTCAATCTTCGGAGTGGTAGAGTTATTGTATCTCCACTTGATTTGGTCTCTTCATTTTGCAACCCTGCATTATGAATATTTTCAACATTGCCTTTAGCTTTTACCATTTCACTGGTCTGTGTCAGTGGTATATATTTCGAAATCATTGGAGTCGTGGAACTAGCTGTCTTGTAGTTGGTCACTCGTATGTCTTTTGTTTCCTGAAGCTTTTCCTCTTGTAATTTTGCCAATCCGATGGCATTCATTAAAGTAGTTGGTCTAAAGGATTGTACCTCCCTTCTTATATTTGATTTCAACCCAGAAATGAAGCAAGATAACAGGAACGACTCTGGAATTCCCACAACCCTGTTGGATAATCTTTCAAATTGGGATTGATAATCCAACACAGTTCCTTCCTGTGTTAGTTTTGTCAAAGCACCCTAAAAATCTTCGAACTCAGAAGGCCCAAATCTGACTTCTAGTGCCTTAATAAACTGTGCCCATGAACTGTTCTGCTTGTTGCGGTACATCCATTGATACCACTGTAGAGCAGGTCCTTCAAAAGCAAATGCCACCACAGTGATTCGATCCTCTTCCGACACTTCATAAAATTCCAAGAATTGCTCCGCCTTGAATATCCATCCTAAGGGATCATCCCCTCTGAATTTAGGAATTTCTAGCTTGATGTTCTTTAGGAAACTATGTGTCGTCGATGATGGTTGTCGGCTACTTGTTCTTAGAGAATTAGATGCAGAATGTTGATTGTTGTCGCTATCGGCCACAGGAGTGTTTATCTTCTTGGCGAGTGAATCATACTTAGAATTCAAAGAATTCATTCCATCAAGAAAGGCTGCCGATTGTTGTTCCATCATAGCTTGTAATTTACTTACTGCCTCCTCCATTCGAGCCCATCGAGTTCCTTCCGCCATGTTGCTTTCTTGACGTCTTTGTTCTTGCAGGTTATTTCCGGCAATGGTCTTCTCCGGCGACGATATCTCTCAATGAAAGCACCAAAAATGTTGCACCCGTCGCTTCTTGCCGTATTTTAGCTTTGGAAATTCCGATTAATTGACAAAAGTCACTATAGCTCTTACTGTGCGGCCCACCCGTGCCGCGGCCTGTTAACTCGTGCGCCGAGGCAGTACCCCTCGACGAGTCCGCCCCAAAGAAATATTTAAGGAGCTCCACTTTTTCTCTCTCCTGTGTTCTTTAATCTCTTTCCAATTGTGTGCAGGCTCTAGGGTTTGCTCTGGATCCGGCGGCGTCGTCCAGCGAAGCAAGCATAAGAAGACGAAGAAGCTCCAGTCTCTGGCCGATGCAGTCGATGAAGGAAGGCGTCGTTGAGGAAGACGAGATCTCTTCACGGCGTGTGTACCTGTTGATGCAAGGACAAATGGAAGATACAAGAAATGAGAGAGGAAAGGGGATTCGAGCTCCCACGCGGCTCTTGTGTTTTATTTCTTCCAGATAAGTCCTCCTCTCTACAACTTTCTCTATTTATATCGTTTGTTTTCCCGACTCCTCTCTTTACACTTTCCTCTCTTTTCTCACATTACAAAATCTTCAAACAGTTTTGGTTTCTTCCTCTGTCTTCTTTTTCCGTTGATTTTGCTCGCCTGCATTGTTTGGTCTTCTTCTTCGTTTTCTTCATTTGACGTCGTTTCCTCTTTTTTGTCTTCAGTCGAAGCTGCTACTGCTTCTTCTCCTTCATCTTCTGTTGCGACATTTGTTTCCGCTGGTACTTCTCTGACCTCTCCCTCTGTTTCTGCTTCTTCTTCCTCTGTTATTTTCCGGTTCTACTGTTTCTGATTCTGATACTTGCTCTTCTCCTTCCTCTGTATGATTCTGAGGCATAACAAATTATGTCATATTATTGTCTTCCACTGTCAAGTTAAGTTGAAGAATGCTTCAAAAATCAAATCAGGACAAGCATAAACAATCAAAAGTTAAACTATCCATCAATGGTTCCTTTCTTTCTCAAAAAGGAAGAGTGGCTTGGCTAATCTTGAAACATGGTATTGGGAATATGGTGAAGGTGCAAAATACATAGTTGGAAAGAGGAATATGTAGAAGAAAACCTTTTTTTTATTACAAGCACTAAATGAATATAGCTTGCCTTGTACAACGGATCGATGGACTATATCACACATATTCAATTTTTTGAGGAAAAAAATAGGCCACAAAGATTATAAATCGAAGCAGGCATAAGGCAAAGTTTTAGCAATGTTATTACCACAATGCATGTAATGAGGCAAAGTGGATAGACAACTATAATTTACTTGTGCATGAAGTCTAGTACATTTGGGCTTAAATCGATATAATAATCTGAACTTGTTATCATAACATATCTATTTTTTTAAATTATAGTTTAACTTATGCGGCATTAATGATTATATTATCACACATGAGTTAAAATTTTAACTTATTATTAAATTTGATTAATTTAATATTCATTCGAAATGTACGTCTATGATAAAAATTTACTGCATATAAAAAATCAAAGTCGGGACTTACTTGAGTGATAAAAAATACTTCCTGCTATAATATTCCATTTCTTTTTATAGTTTCGTAACGATTAATAGTCAAAACTATTAACACACCACGTTGAATCCATTTTTCTATTATGAGTTAAAACTTCAAATATATTTATCCAGTTCCACATAAACAATTAACTTTTCATCTAATTAAAATAGTCATCCTTGCCAAAAAAAAATTATTTACGGAACATGTCACGCAGATCATCCTTCCTTGAACCCAACACGAGGAACACGGTGCAATTGGGCACAACCTGTCAACGCCAATAATTCATCCTGCCCCCCATGAGCTCCAAAGTCTGCGAATTTTTTCCCCATAAGTATAATAAAAAAATAAAATATTAATTAATTAGCAAATTAATATTTATTATTTTACACGGTCAATAATAATTTGTACTCGTTCGACCGTTATGTGGACGTTGTTGTGATAATAAATAACGACAACCACCAACTCGCCAATAATTTCACACGTCACGGGCTTCCCTCTCGAGTCCCTTTTCCTCCGTCGGATCGTAACGTAATGGCACGATCTCACGTCATCCCAGCCGTCCGTTCCCGATCCGGTACGAATAACGACACACCAGCGCTTGTGTCGGCAGATCCCATAACGCTCTCTCGGCGTTTCCATTGTTGTGTTTGGGCCCTTGTTCTGTTCCTTTACCTCCCTCCAAAACTATTTAACTACATTAACTGCATTCATTTGCCAAACTGTTCCATGTGCCCCATAAAAGAGATATATATATATATATATGTACATTTATTTATTTATTTATTTATTTATTTATTTATTTATTTATTTATTTATTTATTTATTTATTATGTGATGAAAGATGATATAATAATAATATAAAAATGATTTGTTCTACTTAACCCAATTTGCTGATAATATTGTGACTAAGATCATGGTTTAAACAATTAATTAATGACATAATGGTCCCAAGGAATGTTAAAACCAAGATGCTAATTAACAAGTGCTCTCCAAATTTGTTTTAGAACATTGACATGACTCTTATTTTAAGGGTGATATGAACTATATATGAAGTGGTTGATGTCTGCTATCTCTAATTGATAACATTAATAATGTGAACATTATATTTCACTTGTCGCCAATGTGGAATCTGTCGAATCATTCATTCATAGTTAACGAAGCAAACAAATTCAAATGATAAGCATCCTGAATTTTGCAAGTAATTGAAAAAAGCTAAAACTTATTTTCTTTTAAAATAAAGTCTAGATCAAATTAGTATTTATTCCCTAACAAAGTCCGAAAAAGGTTTATTCCAAGCAATAAATTATAATTATCAATAATATGTTGGATCTATTGATAAATTCATATGGCCCCCTGTATGATGCATACTTTCGAATAATTGGAGCAGTGAAATTATTTATCCTATACGGGATCTAGTTGTTCGGTCAATGAGTCTGGGGGAGAATTCAGAGGATCCTTTAAGATGATTCGGGGTCGGAGCCCTCAAAATTTAGACAATTCTGACTTTTTATTTTTTATATTTTTATAGAGAATCCCTATAAAAACTCTTCAGTATTTGAGTTATTATGCACATTATATCATTTATTATTTTTTCTTTTAAAAAAAAAATTCAATCGTCGCTAAAGAACGTAGTCCAATTAAAACTGAATTTTTCTAATTTGATTTTTCTCTAGGAAATGGTCTAACATTTTATTTATCCCATTTGCCATTTGACTAACACTATAAGTTTTGATTGATTTGCAACACTAATTTCTTATTATTACTGGATGAACTGCCTCACTGTCCATGTGGCTTTGGTGTTCTTTTGAAAATGGGGAGCCTTTTTGCCTCATTATTTGAGCACAGAAGAAAAAAAGATGCAACAATTAGTGAAGAAAAAAATTATAAAAAATGTTGGGTGCATGAGCATAATGCATCCTTTGGAATGACAAGATGAGATATTATGATCGACATAATAAAATCACAAGATGTTCTTGTATCTAGGAATCATGAACTCCCCAAGGTCCCCTGTACAGTGCATACTAGCTGGGATTTTAGAATCACATTTTCAGATGTCTCCCTTCCAATAAATAGATTCTATGAATTAATGGTGACAAAATTATAATGACAGAATAGTAAGGTAAATTAAAATCTTGATACTTTTGATCAGGCAAATGCTGCAAAACAATGTGCTTTCTTTTTTGTCAAGAGAGAACCAATTGTGTCACAGCAAATAATGGCATGCAAATTTACTCTCAGCTCCATTGACAAAAATATTGTGAACAAAGAAAAAACTTCATGGACAGGAAGTGACCAATCAACTACCGTAACCAATTTATGAACATGACACAATAACGGTAGGCCACCAACGCTGCCGGCGTAGCAAACTAGCACCATGCAACTGTCGGCAGTGAGAGAAAAAGTGAGAATGAGAGAGAGAGAGAGAGAGAGAGAGAGATGGCCTGCATGACATGGCCAGGCACATGGCAGCGAAGTTGGAACAACACAAAGAACAACAAGAGGACCTTCTGATCCTGTTCGCAATCACAAATATACAAAGTAAATAAATGGAGTATCAGATTCCCTTCCCCTCGACAAAACATTTTACACTTACTTTTACTCCTCGGCATTATTCTTTTCAATTACCTTCTAGTAGTAGTACAGCAGAAATGTAGGATCTTTCTGATCCTGTTCCCCCCATCAGAAATTTATGAGCACTCATAAATCTCAGCAGTCCTGTGCATCGCTATTAATTTTCTTTTTACCTCTTGCTGTGGAAATTTCAGCAAATGGCTGCATGCACATACAGAGCTCAGTTAGTTTGGATGGTCAAATGAGCATCTTTTCTGATCAGAAAACATGGTGTCAGACTTACATGAATTCACTGTCATGCTGTTAGTACCAGTTCACAATTTGTAAACATTTACCTGAGATTTCTCAGCCTCTGCAATGTATGTTCTTTTTTTTACATGTTACTGCAGAAATGTGGATGGAGTTAAAAGAGCTGCTGCTCAAAATTTTTGGTGGAGAGCATATAAAATATTGTGCAGAAGCCTTTGGGCTGGATTTCTATATAAATGAGCCCCTACTCTGCTTGCCGTTGGCACATTGAGATCCGGACACTGGAACGGATACTTTTTTGGGGGGGCCTTGGGAGCCTAAAAGGGTAAACAGAAGGGAGAGGAGAGAGAAAGAGAGGAGAGAGGAAGAAACAAAAGAGAAGGGAAGTCTCACAACGCACAAAACGCAGAGAGAGAGAGAGAGGTCTTTCTTTTAATCGCAATGGCCAGCTACTTGTTGCTCCTCTTCCTCTGCTCCTGTTTCTGCATCGCCTTGGCGTCGCCGCAGCACCCCGTCTACGACCCGCAGTGGCACCCCGCCACCGCGACATGGTACGGCGCCGCCGACGGCGACGGCAGCGACGGTAAGTAAGCTCGCCAGTGCTTCGTCCCCTTCCTACTTCCAAGCGACTCTGTTACACTGCATTGCTATTTCCTCATAACATTTCCACTCTTCTTGTGCTTCTGCAACATGCATTACAGAAAAAAAAGACATGCTTAATTTGTAGCTTGATTTATATCAGTCAAAGGCTGCTGCGCATGCATCTTTTATCCGTTCCTCTTGCAACTTCCTTGCTCTCTTTTTGCTGTTTGTTGACTCGTAAAGGCTTCTTGTTATCTGCACTCTGCACATTTCTTTCTTTCCCTTTCCTCTGCGCAGCATTTGCTGCGGTAGGTGTGTGTATGTAGATCGATAGTCGTTTTTGTTCGGTTTTTCTGCAAGTTGCCAGTTTGAGGATTGGAATAATGCCGCATTCGCTCTATTCCCTTTAGCCGTCGCAAATTAGCAGTAGAGAGGGAGCTGAGCGTGTTGTGTGTGTATGAGAGAGAGAGAGCTATGACACCAGTAAAAACTCCCCAGAATCTATGGTTAATCAGTCCTCCGAGGGCGGCCCCCCACCCTGATCCTTGACTACATGTCGAATGATGGTGTGCCCTGTGCATTATTGTACAATCAGCGGCATGAAGGAAACTAAGGAGAAGAAAGCACATGCAAATGTGCACACAGAGCTCAGAGTCAGCACTAGCAGCAGCCGTAGCTGTGTCTATGCTGCATCCTGCATGTGGTGTCAGCTCAGTCACTGTCCTCTCTCTCTCTCTCTCTCTCTCTCTCTCTCTCTCTCTCTCTC